>JAQFYM010000097.1:0-126233 GCA_034694785.1 Agrenia bidenticulata
TTATTTTTTAGAGCTCCACCGTCTTCCACGGTGGAGTTGTCATTATTGTATTTTTTGGAGCGAGATTTAATAAAAAATTCGCAATTAATCACTGGAAACGCTCCTTTTTGTGGCCCGACTGGGTCACCCTCTGCTAGTCACAATTATAATTCCAATCCGCATCAGCTGTAGATTTAAGAGCATTTTAAAGTTTTTATTAAATAAATAATAATAATGATTTGTTTCTCTTACCTTAATTGTATTTGAATTACTAATTCTATACCATTAATATGCGATAACCTTTACAATTTTCCGAACGATCAACGTACCAGTTTTTATTTGTTGGAATTGGAATAATCACACCTTTTATTTGCAAGTCACAGACGATATTAACTCAGGTAATGGAGGTAACAATAAATAACGATACCTCCTTCTTACCATCAACGTACGATATGACCTTTCATGGGTCATTGGATGGGAATTCTTGGATTCGGAATATGCCTTACCGTCCTTTAGGGAAGACAGGATTGAATGTTTCCTTACTCTCGTATGGGGGTAGTTCATTGGCAAAATTCTACGGGTAATCACAATCGATTTGTATGTTTATCATAATTTCTGCTACAATCAGAGCACTAGTTTAAAACACTAAAATATTTTCCACAGGGATGAAATTGTAGTGAAAGAAGCAATCGACACGGTTCAGGATTCAATTAAATCTGGTGTTAACTTCATAGACACCAGTCCTTGGTATGGAGATTCTGAAACGATTTTGGGTCAAGCTTTGAAAGGAGTCCCCCGAAGCAGCTATTACATTGCTACAAAAGTGGGTCGAAACTTCACTCCTGGATGGGAAAATCGATTTGACTTCTCCCGTCAATCAGTTTTAAAAAATGTTGAAAATAGCTTGGCATTACTTGGTCTCGAGTACGTAGATATCATTCAGGTTGCCATAAAATACATACACAGTTTTGAAACATGAAATTAAGTAGCAAAGTAAAATATTCATTGGGATTGCTCCAGAAGAAAAAAACATGCTCATACTGTTTCTGCCTTTTAAACAGATTCATGATTTGGAATTTTGCTTAGATTCAGAAGTCATCTTGAAAGAAACTCTACCAGCACTTGAATCAATTGTTCGTACTGGTAAAGCCAAATACATCGGTATTACGAGCTACAGCTTAGAAGTCATGAAAAAAATAATCGAATCCTCACATGTTAAGATTGACACTGTTCTTTCATACTCAAGAATGAACTTCCACGATACTTCACTACTGGACTACTTGCAATTCTTTGAGGTATTTGACCGTTTCAATGTTTACTAAATTTTAACCATTATTTCATACTATAAATGGTTAATTGATTCTGTAAGGACAAAAACATTGGTGTAATCAATGCTGCTCCTGTAGCGATGGGTCTTTACACTTCCAGAGGCCCTCCAGTATGGCATCCTGCTTCAAATCAAGTAAAAGCTGTTGCTAAATTGGCCAGTGATTTTGTGACTGAAAAAGGAGAGACGATCGAAAGCGCTGCCTTGGGATTCAGCCTTCGTCCAAAAAACATGGGAATAGCTACCACCTTGGTGAGCATGCCGAATAAGGGCATTTTGAATCAAAACCTTAGTGTGGTAACCAAACAAAGAACCACGTCTGATGACGCTGGATACCAAAGCGTTATCGAAATGTTCCAAAAGAATGTAAAAGGACCTAGGCATTGGGAAGGTATAGAGTTGGAAGAATATAGACAGGCAATAAAAAACTAAAAGTATAGATTATGTCTGTAGAATCGAGAAATAATTCTTTGGAGAATAAAATTGGCAGTTTCCCATAAATCATACAATGCAGGTTCTACGTAAAATTTTAATCAATCCCATATTTGTAGTAAAATAGAGTAGCTGAGTTTTGTGCTTAAATTTGACTTGTCTGTTATCTCAAATTGAACTTGACTGTTACGGTATCGCCTGACTTTTTATGCCGAGGCTATTAATTCCAGAATCATGATTGTATCCATCCAATGATTGTATACGGCTATGTAATAGGGATCGATATCGATGGTACTCATGCCATCAAATTCCTGTTCATAGTTCTTAACAAAATATTTATGGAAATTATTTCGACTGGTGTCTGCACTTTTCAGTTTTCCGACTAATAGTGTAAATGATTTTACCCATCATTGACTTTCTATTGATTTTTTTTCTTTTTTTTTTGTTTCCTTTCTTAAAACTGAGTTATTCTGTAAATACTTTTAAGCTTAATACCACAACTAAAATTAAACTGAAAAATCTTAAAGAAATCCAAAATGTTTATATGTAGTTGAGGATTTTGGATAGTCTAGAAATAATGACATAATACAGCAAGGGGAATTAAGATTAAGAGATACAGTCAATTAAGCCTAGAAGAACTCATACTTACATGAAAAACAGTTCAATACACTTTTTTAAAAGCTTGATAAATGGCTTCTGGCAAAGTAAAGGCTATTCTTCATATGAGATTATCCTTCGAGGTCATTAAAATATTGAATTTGACAAATAAAAAACAAGCTCGCATATCCGTGGCTTCAGTTTCAGCCTATTCAGAGTAGGCGAACTAATAATTACAGTGAAAGAGGCGTCCAAGGAACATCAAAAATATATCTACTACGAGTACTACGAACTACGACTACCAAATCCCCTGGCTGGAGACCTTCACTCTTCTGGTGAAATAGAATTCTGCAATATCGCCTCTGGAATTGGAGCAGAGCAGCTGTGTACTTAACTTCAGATTTTAACTCAGCAGGGAAGTAGAAAAAGTGCTGCTAGTATATACCTCTAAAAGTGTAATTTCCTGGAAATTTACTATCAAATGTGTTTATAAATGGGCGTTGACTATATACAGCACTAGACATGAACAAAAACTTTTAGTAAATAAATACACATGACATGTGAGCAAATCGTTTTCCTAACTTCTGCAGGTATGATTTATCCTATCTGTGGTCCTCTCTTCTTGTGTCAAAATAAAACAACCGAAAAATCGCACGGAGAGACAACATCTGAAAAAAATGTGGCCTATAACCGCAAATTGGTTTACACTGTTGGTGACATCCGAAAACTTTGTGAAAATTGAAATCCCTGGCTACACTGATGGTTGACCTATATTCATGTAGGATTTGAGAGTAAGATTTTTAGAATTTGAAATCGGTAAAAGTTGACAGTTACGAATTCTTACAAATTATGGAGTAAATTAAATGTTTTTTTACATAGTTGCAATTAAAAAAAGATCGGATTGACTGCAAACATGCCTTTCAAATTTTCAAATTTGCCAAAGCCCCCTATGCCTGCATTTATTGCTAACCTTGAGAACAGGGCTAAGGGGTATTCTTACGTAAACATTGTAAGATAAGCTTTTTTGGGAATTGACATGATTTTTTGATGTATATGATCATAGGTTGACATTTATTGAATCTATTTCAGGTGGTACATGTTTACCAAATGTATTCCTTCTGGTTTGACGTTTCCGGTTTTGGGCAGACCTTTCTCTACGCACTTATCTACTTTGGTAAGGTATCATTTCTTGGAATGATTTGTGAGATTGATGTAACTTACAGCGTACAGGTTATAAATATATAATATCTATTTAATCCGTGCTCTTTTTGATAAAACAGGTTTCATATTAGTTCCAGTTGGACTCGGCTTTTTCCTATTGATAGGTGTACATAAGGTGAGGTGTATTAATTTACTTTCATATTGATAAGAATCTTAACCTATTTGGTTTTGATCTCATAGAGGTATTTATTTATTTTATTTCCTTTTTCTCAGAGAGAGATTCCAAAGGTGGGAATTTGGTGGGCCACAGAAATCGGGATTTTTGCCCTTAATCTTACACTGTTTATAATAGGTGTTTACAAAATTACGATTAAGACTATTTTAAACCTCTTCCTTCATGGAGCACTGCGGATTTTCGGTCTCAAGGTTATTTACGACTTCATGGTGACTTTAAATGGAGACATTGGAAGCAGTATTAATAAAATTAGTATTGACAGAAGAGATTCGAATGGTACGCCTCCCATGGATGTTGTTCCTCTTGATGATCCTTGGTCTGGCCAAGAAAAACTGTGAAATTATGAATTACGGAGTTCTCAAATTATTGATATTGATATCTTGCCAATACAATTCTAGTTCAGCCAGCAGATCTCAGTATTAACATGAGCTGAACTTGTCAGAATGTTGTAGAACAAATAGTCATGTTATATACGTAATACGAATAGAATTAGTAACATTGTGAAAAAGAAATTTACACAATCTGTACTGCACCTTTAACTAAGCGTGTTTAGTTTAAAGATATTCAACATGTTACCTCAGTTATTTCGAACGCATTTAATCTCTAATTTTAAACTTAAATATCTGCATCTGGTTCACAGCAAAGTAACTCAGGGTCAGCTACTTAAATTGCCCTTTAAATTAAATACGAAAGTACGGAACCCATGGTCTATGAACTAATGAAAAACATGGGTTTACTGAAAAATGTCCTAACCTTTAATTAGTACATATCACAATCATCCGTGCCACTTTATGATCATGTAGCAAATGCATCAAATTGTGAGTTAGAAAATTAATTAATTGACTCGAAAGAATTGTATGATTAATTATGAAATTAATTGTATCCTAGTATTCTACTCTGTTTAATATTTACTATTGAAGACAAGGCTGCCTAATAATAGAGTAATGTAACAACCCGAGATTGTAATTTCGTCAAAAAATAAATACATTATTTAATAGCCCTTTAACAATCTATTAATCATCCATTACAAATAAATAAACTAATTAACTAAACCTTGATTATAAATATAGCTTTTAAAATATAGTAAATATTTCTGGGATAATTAGGACCGAAAATTTCGATTAATTAACTGTGGGCTACAATTTCTGAAATCCTGTCGGGTTAGTTGATTGCCATTTCCAGGAGTCTGTACCTGAAAATGTCACCAACCAAATCTTCAAAAACCAATTGAAATGCAGGAATAATTTCCATAAGTTAGCTAACTTACACATGTCCTTAAGGGTCTTCTTTGCTGTCCAGTTCAACTCAGTTTCCGCTATTCGACAGTCTGCAAATGAGGACGCAATGTCACCAGCACGTCTTGGGGCAAATTCATACGGAATTTTATTTCCAGAAGCTGCCTCAAACGCTTCAACAACTTCAATTACTGAGTTGCCTTTTCCCGTTCCCAGATTGTAGGCCTGCCACCCATGAAA
Source organism: Agrenia bidenticulata (assembly GCA_034694785.1). Taxonomy (NCBI): domain Eukaryota; kingdom Metazoa; phylum Arthropoda; class Collembola; order Entomobryomorpha; family Isotomidae; genus Agrenia; species Agrenia bidenticulata. Next base: position 5,207 of record JAQFYM010000097.1, read on the forward strand.
TGTCGGACTAGCTATTCGTTTTACTGCTGCCACATGGCCTTCAGCCAAATCCATGACGTGAATATAATCTCGGACGCCTAAATTAAAAATCTATTTACATAATTCTATACATTCCGCATGAAGCTTAGCTTAATTCCAAACATTTCTTAACAAATGCAAGTACCTGTTCCATCTTTGGTGTCGTAATCCTTGCCATAAATCTGAAGAGACGTACGCTTCCCAACTGCCACTTGAGAAATGTATGGCATTAGATTGTTTGGGATTCCGCAAGGATCTTCTCCTATCTCTCCAGAAGGATGAGCCCCAACGGGATTAAAGTAGCGCAGCATTACTGCCTTCCAGCCCTGAGAATGTGATGTTAAACTTAAGTTAATAATGCTTATGAATGTGTTACAAAAATGCTATAAAGTAGATAAGCTTTCCACTTACTGGGTCCGATATGCAAACATCGTGCATAATTTCCTCCATCATAAACTTTGTTTTCCCGTATGGATTAGTGCAATTTCCTGTTGGATGGTTTTCATCAATCGGTAAATATTTCGGATCTCCATAAACAGTGGCTGATGATGAAAATACAATAGTTTTGCATCCAAACTTGTTCATTGTCTATAAATAGACGAATTTCTGATAGTTTATTTGGCATTAATTTTCTTGTTTTTTTTACTGTATACGAGTACAATAAATAATCTTGAAAAGTAATAATATTTAAAATATTGTACCTCCAACAAGTTGATACTTCCAGTTCCATTGTTTCTGTAATACCGAAGAGGAAATTTACACGACTCTCCAACAGCTTTTAGTGCTGCAAAATGAATCACGCAGTCAAAGGGTCCTTTTTTCTCAAATAAATCTTCTAATTGACTCTCGTTCAACAAATCTACTTGCATGAAATCCACCGACTTTCCCGTCAGCTTCTCAACCCTGTTGAGACTTTCAGGCTTCCCGTTAGCACCTTAAATTATGTCATCAAACGTTTGAATTTAATGAGTTTCTTGGATTATCCTAAGTTTAATAGGAATTCAATCGCACCCATCACAGCATTCACCATGTTGTCTACAACTACGACGATATAGTCATTATTTAGAAGGTCCACCACAGTGTGAGACCCAACATAGCCTGCTCCACCAGTTACCAAAATTCTAGCCATGTTTTTTAGAAGAACCAAGACTAAAAAAGAGTGATATTGAAGTCAGGATAATTGAACAATTACTGATTGAAAAGAATGAAACAGGGATCACTAACAGAGGTTATTAAGATTGAAGTCACCCGTATGATATTATGAAACGGACTCTCGGCGGCAGGGAATATCTATGGAATGAATAAATTATTTTGTTACAAGTACAAGGCCTTCATTTCATGTAATCTGAAAGTTCCGTGGAATCTTTAATCACCTTATTTATCAACAAGGCTTCGAATGCCCGCTTTAATTATTCAGGTAACTTATTCAATGTTATTTTGTTATTTGAGTTCACCAGATTGAGTAAAAGGCTTTGGAGGCTCAGCACAATTTTCAGGATATGGATTAAAGTATAGAAAAAAGAGTTGACATAACAATGATGTTGTAAATAAAGATAACACTTATCTATGACGCGTGAAAAGTAACCTAATTAGTAGAGATGAATACGAGCCCTAACCTTTAGGTTTCATAAAGAATATTTGGCAATGAAATGGAGAAAATATGATTTTTAGCCAAGAATATATAATATATAGTCCGAAATTTTCCGAAGTATTATGTTAGTTGCAATATGCTCTAAAGTGAGTTGTAGCATGTTAAATTAGGGTTTAAATATTGGAGCAGTCAGCAAACTAGAGATTCGGGTAGCCGAGGAGAGTGAAACTTCGGATCCCGGATTTTTGCTGACGGTCGGGTTTGCGCAAATGTCGACAGGCATATTTAGCCCAAGTATTTATTGCTTGAAAAAAATTGCAAGGAGAAGTGTAAAAGAGCCTTCTAACATGCAAATAATTGCGTGATACACAAATTTCGTTTATTTCATGAAATCTGCGGGGTTAACTCTGGAAGAAATCAGCCAGTCATAATACAATATTGCTTCAACTATAATGAAGATCTTTTTAATTATAAAAGTCTGAATCATAAGTCATCAAATACAAAAGATCAAAGCAAATATGTTTATTTGATATGCAAATATTTATATAAAAATCTTAGACATTCATGCAATGAGATGGGATAGCATTAAAAAAGTATTGCTACTCTGCAGCATCAATGTGAAAAACACTTGACAATTCAATTCAAGTATACATATACTTGTATTAATATTATCGGTTTTAGATAAAATATATGATCATGATATTCTTTTAAATGGTTAGAAGCACATAAACTATTCTTAATCTTTAAAATTAAGATGAATTAAAAAACTTTTCAAGCGCATTAAATTTTGAAAACATGGAACAGACTAAACTTGACCATGAGCCTTTAAATATTGGAGTGTTATTATCCTGGTGAGAATCAATTAGCAAGTATGAGGAATGAATAAAATAAATAACTTAGTTAATTACTCTAGAATTGCATTAGGGGAATGGAATGCATCTGTACCTGTCCAGTTAATTCTGGAAAACCAGATAATGTTGAACAGAGTTTGGAATTAAAACCGATTCTATAACTTCATTCCCATCGTCGATGTGTAAAATACACAAATACCTCCTCCTCCGTTAATTAGATTATTAACGTGTGTACGTGTATCCGTCGAATCGTATCCTACCTTGCAAGTGAATTAGTGAACTCTATCTTTCTACAACCTACAATGAGTGCAAGAAGATCGATATTCAATCAATTGGTAGCGACGATTGCAGGTTGGTTTGCAGATAAAATGTATTTTTTTAAATGCATTTGATTGATGTATTAATATGAAAAAATTAAAATAATTAATAAATAATAAATTTTCCTAATTTGCTTCATTGATTATTACCATGTAGAGATGATGATTCGTCGTATTAAGTTATGACCGCTATGTAACTAATTTGATAGTGATGCATGCTCCCTAATTTATTACATATTTAATTTTTGGATCTCATTTGTTATATAGTAACAACGGGAATTTTTGGAATGGGTACGGTTTTAGCCTGGAGTTCACCAGCACTACCCGACATGGTTACACCCGTTACCGGATCCAAAGGTTTTTTAGAAAATATTTCAATTGACCAGCAGTCATGGATAGGATCTATAGCCACGGTGGGTATTGAATTCTCTTGAGTTTCAATATTCATTTATGAAGTAGTAAGAATGTAAAACTGATTTAGCTTGGGGCTCTAGCAGGCTGCCCAATTGCTGGATTAGGTGTGGAAAAATTAGGAAGAAAGAAGACGATGCTATTATGCGCTGTCCCTTTCACCTTTGGGTGGGTCCTTATTGCGTTCTCCACAAACGTATTTATGATGTGTCTGGGAAGATTTATTTCGGGTGAGCTTGGCTGCAATTATTTAAAACTGATCTACCTCCCGTATCGGTTCACTGTTGCAAACATTTGCGGATCATTAACAGCTCGCTAGTAACTGAACATTTAAATGCAGGTTTCTGTGGAGGCATATTTTCACTATCCGCTCCAGTTTACATTGGAGAAACTGTAGAAAGCCGAATGAGAGGGATGTTCATGAATGCCTTCCAACTTATGCTGGTCACTGGAATACTCTTTACGTATGAATTCGCATAGCTACATGTACTTTGTAGAACAATAACCGAATTAACTTATCATATCCCGCAAATGTTTAATTATTCTTTAGGTATGTGGTTGGTGCTGTCGTAACATGGAAAACACTAACCTTGATATCCAGTTTGATACCACTTCTGTTCATATTATTCGTTCCCTTTATTCCTGAGACCCCTCGCTTTCTCGTCGGTCAAGGAAGATACAAAGATGCTGAAAAATCCCTATGCTGGCTTCGTGGCACAGACTTGATCGACGATATTAAGAACGAATATTCTGATGTAACTAATAACGCATATATTGCAATTTTTTTTTAAATATTAAAATACATTATCTGTATTAGCCATTCATGCAAAGAATTTGTATTTTTTCTATCAGGTGGTAAAAAGCGTAGAAGAAAGCAAAAGTCAATCAGGCGATGGCTTGGCTGAACTTTTGAAACCAAATGTATTCAAGCCCTTATGCATAAGTCTTTCTCTGATGGTCTTGGAGCAAGCTTCTGCTTTCAACGTCGTCATATTCTACTGTGTTGATATATTCGCTGCTGCTGGATCCTATATGGACTCCCACTGGGCCAGCGTCATTGTCGCAGTTGTTCAAGTGATAGCAACTGTGATTAGTACCTTCTTCGTCGATAGAGTTGGTCGACGAATATTACTCTTGTTCTCAGAAGCGTTTATGGGAATCTCATTTATCGCCTTGGGGGCGTTTTTCTACATAAAACGAGAAAATAACGGTCATCCCCCTCTGCATTTAGGTTGGCTACCGCTTTTCAGCGTTATTCTATTCATTGTGGCATTTTCAGTCGGGATTGGTCCGCTAAGCTGGACGATTATGGGAGAAATTCTTCACCCGAATGTTAAAGGTATTCCATTTCCTTCAATAGACAATTTAAACCGATCAAATTCATTATCTACGAAAAGTGCCATGAAGATATTACATTAATTTTCATTTCTACAAAGGCCTCTGCTCTGCAATAGCCACATCACTCGTTTGGTTCTCTGCATTCATTGTGACAAAGGTGTTCCAATCCCTTGTATCTGAAATTGGTATTGACTGGTCATTTTGGCTGTTCTCAAGTGTTTCAATTATTGGAGTTTTTGTAGTCTACGTTTTTGTCCCAGAAACCAAGGGCAAGACATTGGAAGAGATTCAACTTTCATTTCTAAAGAAATCATCTGCACCCCCAACTGCTTGAAGTATGTTATTATTTAAAGTAGATATGCTGACATTTATTATAATAGTTTTGTTAAATTGTCTGTTTGTTTGTGTTAGTAAGTAAAATAACTTGTCCGCAACAGATTTTCTGTATTTAATGAGTAATAAAAAATAAATAATAATAAGGACTTGAAACACTTTAGGACCCTGTTAATGTTGTCACTGGGACAAAAATATAGGATTGATTTTAGTGTTACCACGTTTGATGTGAAGGATTAATTATAAAATTAGTTCTGACGACCCTGCCAAATGAATTAGGATATTCTAGCCCAATTCGGGCTAAAGATCTACCAATATGTCATAGTCATAATAATAAGCCTTAGAACAGAAAAGATGAATATGAAATAAATACGAGTTTTCTTGCGTTTATCTCCCATTTCTACATCATGCAAGTAACATTTTGGTAGTGCAGATTACTGCAGATTGTGCAGAATAAATAAGGGCTTCGGAGAAATTAGTATGGATAATGTTGAATATCGTATATATTTTTAAAGACTTTTAAACCATCTGGAAACAGACAAACAAATTACAAAAGGTGCTTAATGTGTTTATATTTAGGCAGGTACAAGATAGAAAACGACCCGGGTATTACAAGTATTTGAGATCTCATTTCATCCCTTGCCTAGCTGTAGTCTATACATGATTTTCAAGAGAAATAGGCGCTAAGTAATTTTTGAACACGATTTGGTTGGTGGTGGTAAATAAGTAAATAACTTGAAAGCAATTCTGTGACCCTTTTGTAGCGGAAGTGGTCAGATATTCTGACACAATTAATGTCGATTAAACAAAGGAGTTTTTGGAAATTATTTGTTTCTTCAAAGTTTGTTTTCGCTTCACATGCCTTAGTTTTTAATCTATCGGTTTTGAAATCGGATAATAATTGAAGGAAAGGACTCATACGGACGGCATTCTAGGCTACTAAAGATATTTGAGATGGGATAGTTTATGGCCGTGCTGCCGTATGGGACTGATAAATCTCTACCTAAGCCTCTTCCTTTTTCTGTCTTCCTCGACGTTTTGGGTTTTCCGTCTCACTTCACTTCTGCTCAAAGAACGGAAGAGAACGGCAGAGTTTTATTTTCCCTTTGTTCTTTGTAACATTAACTTAGTCCTGCTTGCCATTACTAAGTACTTAAGTTTAGGGGCAACTAAATTAAATTGTTTGTAGGACCGGAAAGCTAAAGGTCAACCAAGTTTAGCTGACATTTGACATCGAAGGAAATTACTTGCGATAGGGAAAGAAATCGCTATCGACTGTTGACTGTTGACTCTGGTGCATGGTTGGTGGTCTTTAGGATAAAGGACAGTCTCACTCATTAATAGTCTCGTAAAAGCAAAAGTGAACTGTAATCCAGATTTCGGATCCACCATAGTTGGTTTAGTAGTCAATAATAATGGATCGGAAGGACATGGAGAATGCTCGGCGACTGAAGAATATAACCGTCGGAGTTCCAGAGAAATCAAAGATAAGATTGGATGATGTTCTCAAGAAGTTCCAATTGGATAACCAGCTTCAAGGTATGTCTAGTCGAAACGGAAGCAAGAACTCAAATATGTAGTTTACTGTACTGTAGTGGTACTAATTGTAGATATTGTCAAATTAATTAATTGATGATATTTTGCCGAGGCCATTTCTGTTGTGTGTGTGTCAAGGACACGGACAAATTCAATTTGTATTCAAAGTTACATGCTTTTCTTACTCATCAATATAGATTACACATTTCCCTCGGATCTGACCAACACGGAAAGAGCTTACGTCCATTTTCAGTGCGGTCGTTTGGGATTCAAATCTCTGAGTAGTGGGTAAGTTTTATGAATCTAAATACGGAATATACGGATCATACTTTCTGTGTTAACTGATTCAGTAAGTTTAATAAATTTATTAATATTAATTAAAACAATTGAAGTTACTATAAAAAACTATTATTTATGTATTCTATAAATGAATAAGCTCAATAGCCTTGGGTTTTTATTATGCATGCATCCTGTGATACAAAATGATGAAGTCGGAAGTCCTAGTCTTATATTGAAATGATTTTTATAAGGATGGGGGAACGTCGGCGATTGATGATCGCGAAGATCAAACAAAGCCATGTGTGTACTCTTAAAACACTAACGCTGAGTCCACGATCAATTGCGGCTGTCCAAGCAATAGGATCAATACTTGTGCCAGACGAGCATTATAAATCTTTTCATCAGTTTAGTGGAGAATCATCAGGTTCGTTCTCGTCAATTAGTAATCTCCCATCAACCGCATGATTTAATAATGATCAAAATGATAAAGAAACAATCAATTTGTAATGATCCCAATTTATTTTATTTTCACGAACGATTAAAGATATTGGAAAGTCAGCTAAAAGTGGATACACCAATCGCCTTTCCATAGGACCGTGTGCTAAGGTTCCAAAACCAAAGTTATCCAACAAGTTTGATGCTGCAAGAAAGCGCTTGCCAATTTGGAAGTTTAAAGAAGAAATATTGCGAGTAGTGGGCAGCCATAAAGTTACTTTTATTAAAGGTTACAAAACTGACTATTTATTCCCATCAGTGGTCATTTCATGAATTATGAATCTATTAAAGAGTATTGGAAGCTTGTAACGTTTATTACTTGTTCAACAGGTGATACGGGATGTGGTAAAACTACTCAGGTACCTATTATATTTCTGATGATTTTTAAGCTCTAAACTATTAAACATGGGATTAAGTGTTGTTGAATAACTTCATTTCGTTCCATCTAAATCTTCAGGTGCCTCAATTTATTTTGGAAGATGCTACAGAAAATAAGACAAAAGTTCGTATTCTATGCACTGTACCTAGAAGAATTGCAGCTGTGACTATCAGTGACAGGGTGGCAACGGAACGGGGAGAAACGGTTGGATACACTGTGGGATACCAGATTCGATTGGAAAGTTGCTTCTCACCATGTGACACGCTTTTGACGTACTGTACAAGCGGGGTTCTCCTTAGGTCTTTGGCCTCATTCGACTATACTGTATTGAAAACCACGACACACATAATAATTGACGAAGTTCATGAGAGGGACCGACAAACTGACTTTTTATTAGCTTGTCTAAGGGATGTAGGATTAAATTTTCCAAACTTAAGATTGATTTTAATGGGAGCTGATATGGATAGTGAATTGCTCACGTCATATTTTGGTGGTCCGTCAAAGTGTCCTTTGCTGCAAGTAGAAGGACGACTTCATCCGGTGAAAACTTTCTTTTTGGAGGATATTCTTGAACTTTTGAAGTACAAAGACCTGGACACCCAAGCAGCTGGCCGAAAAAAAAATGTTTTGTCCAAGGAAACTATGTATCAGGGTCTAGTTGACAAACTGAAGCCTAAAGATCCGTTTATGAGGGAAATGTCAAGCACACAAATTAACGGATCTTTTCCAGATCATCCCGACCCTGAAGTTGAAATGATGAGGGCTAGACGCTACAATGTGGATGGTATGATTCAACGAGTTTGGTCAGATGGAGATGAAACTGCCATACGAGATTTCTTGAATTTAGCAACTGGTAATTTTATCTCAGTTGATTACAAACACTCTGTTTACCAAGTAACTATGCTGATGGCCATTGCTGCTAGAGGATTAATCGACTATGCAACTACACTATTAACATTGGGAGCAGATGTTAGTGTTAAAACTTTGCTGCAGAGTCACGGACGAAGTTTTACTGCAAAACATTGGGCAGCTGATCATGGGCATCCTAATATGGCCAAACTACTGTCAGAACACGAGTACGCGAAAGTTTTGATACCTTCTAGTAAGATCCAAGGAATGGACAAAATATGCCAGGATAGACTTCTTAAGTACCAAGCATCTGTAGATGATGAAAGGGTGGATCTTCAACTTGTGCTTATGCTTCTACTTAAAATTCACACCAGCACCGATGTCAGCCATGCAATCCTTGTCTTTCTGCCTGGGTACGACGAGATCGTTACTCTTAAGCAGATGATGTTCACAGACCCTGGTATGCGTAACCTATTGGATTCCGTGGTAGTATTTTTGTTGCACTCGAATATTCAAACTGGGGATCAGAAAGCAGCCTTTGAGAAACCTCGTCGTGGGACACGGAAAATTCTACTCTCAACCAATATTGCGGAAACGAGCTTGACTATAGACGACGTAGTTTATGTCATCGACTCTGGGAAAGTAAAGGAAAAATCATATGATTCTATGACGGGGGTCACACAGTTAAAATCAAATTGGATATCTAAAGCTTCAGCAAATCAGCGGCAGGGTCGTGGTGGAAGGTGTAGACCAGGTAAAATTTTTAAGTATATATTATGCCATGCCCATCATTGCAAAATTATTTTTCGATTAAGTATTATTTCTGGTATTTTAATTCAGGAATATGTTATCGTCTCTACTCTACCTCAAGATACGAATTTATGGCAGAATTTCCGACTGCAGAAATAGTTCGATCATCTCTGCAAGAATTGTGCCTCTACACCCGCGCATTCATACGGGGGGAGCTAAAAGTCGCGGATTTTTTCAATCGCTTACCAGAACCACCTGCACCAATTGCGATCAAGAAATCCGTCGATACGTTGATCTCAATGGGAGCCTTGGACGAGCATGAGCATCTTACTAAACTGGGCTATTATCTACTTGATTTCCCTGTTGAACCGTCTTTAGGGAAAGCTCTAATCTATGCTGTGGTTCTTAAATGCCTTGACCCAGTATTAACTATCATCTCAGTTTCATCATACCGGTAATTTTCCAGAAACTTATTCGTTATATATGTTATATATGTTTGTATTTGAATTAATTTCGGTATGTTTAAAATGTAGGGACCCATTTCAACTACCTGGTGATCCTTCTGAAAAACAAAGAGCATTGGACTCAAAGCTCAGATTTTCGTCTGACGCCATGAGTGACCATATGGCGGCATTGAAGGCTTTTCAGGTATTAGTATCATTTTTGTGACAATTTTAGTGCTGTAAAATATTTCAGAGCTTCCTAAATGATAGTTGTATAAACATAGGATTGGGAGAAATCGAAATTGTTTCGGGAAGACACAGAGAAACGGTTTTGTAGAGATCACTATTTATCTTCTGCGTGTTTCGAGATGGTGTATGGAATTCGATCTCAATTGTTAGGCCAATTACGAGCAAGTGGATTCGTCAAGTCTAAAGGTTCCGGGGATTTGCGCGATCTAAATATCAACTCAGATCATTGGGCTCTAGTCAAGGCTGTCCTAACTGGTACTTTATACCCCAATGTTTGTGCAATTAATCGGGAGAAGAAGTGCTTGTATAACGAGTAAGGTCTTAATTTAACGTTCACAAACTTTTTGTATGAGCAAACAATCAGTGTATGACTTTATTAACCACCATATAAACTATTTACAGCTACGAAAACAAGATAATGTTTCATCAGTCCTCCACAGTCACAATGAAGAGGAAAGGAGGTATCCTAGGGATTCCTACTGATTGGGTGGTATATGATGAAATGTGTCAGCATGGAAATTCGAAAATGATTCGTGGGTGCACTTGCGTGGGAGATGTCGCAATGACAATTTTTGCTGGAAATTTTCAGATTGTTCCAACAGTCAACGATGGTATCAAAACTTTGAAAATAAAAATGATATTTTTGTAGTCTAGCTAGAAAAAAATGAATACGCCTGTTATAATTACAGATGGAGGGTTAACTTCAGATTTTGCAGAACAACAAGATGTCGAGCGTCTGCTTCGTATTCAACTTAATCGATGGATCACTTTTCAAGGAACCGAGATCGCAATAGAGTTTGTGATTCGCTTACGTGAAAAACTACATGAGCTTATGTTAAAAAAATTGAACAACCCTACCTACGACTACACACAGGTACGCGCTTTAAATATCATGTTGAAAGTATCATGGCTTTAGCTGCGTCTCTTATATTTCATCAAGCTGATACTAATGTCTCTAGTGTAGTGTAGATTTGCTAACAGAATAATTTATTTTGGAATATTTTGAAAATCTAAAATGCATTTTCTATAGAGAGACGAAACAATTTTGCAGACCATTGTAATGGTGTTAGTGTATGAGGATGAGTCGACTGGTTTGAAAAATGTGGAAGGTATTGGTCAGTGGCCTAAACTGGTTTCAGGAAACATGATGTCCGCTCCCCGTGCAGGTATGTCTTAAACGTAGTTAGTAATCTACTAATAGCTCATAAAAATGTTCTATAATGTATTAGATTTGGACTTAGAAGATTGCAGGTTTTAATTAATCTCTGGGTTTTTATCAGGGTATGAACGAGCACAGGCTGCTACAGAGATTTCTGATTCGGAGTCCGACCAAGAAGAGCCGATTCCCAGCGCTTTGGGTTTTGGTCGTTTACAGGATATGCGCCAGTTGAAGTAGTAGAACCCCTGTGATACTGCGAGGCTTTCATGTCACAATACTCATAGATCTATGTTGATTTTTATCTGATGGGAAAGTACAAATTAATTGATTCATTTTGTATGGTGCATGGAACATTTACTGCCTAAATAAAATATTTTTATCTCTGGAAGATAGAAGCTGAAACGAAACTTGACTGTTGAATCTACTTTATTTTAATGATAGTTAGTTCTGGTTTACGATATGAAGTCCTAGAATATCTGTTGGTATTTTATTAAACCAATGTCAATGAAAACAATTTGGTTGAGTCAGTTTTTTTTAACCTGTCAATCTGATTCAAAATGTAAGGTGTTGTGTTCTACCGTTCGTGACACCCACGGGGGGAAATATTAGTGTAAATAAATAAGGTATTTATCACGATAACTGCTTAGTGAAGCCATTTCCATTTAAAACTGGTTTTGAAAGTCTCGCTGCAAAGTAGGTAGTTGTGAACTATTGAACTAGAGTACAGTTTAGTACATTCATGCAAATGTAAGGTCGTCGATATTTAATGTGGACATTGGACAACTCAAACTCGTAGGACTGCTGTTAAGATTGACAATTATTTCATAATGTTCACAGGATAGCAAATTGACGTCAGGGTTAGGTTCAATTAAATTTCATGTGTTGTATGTATGTATCTATTATTTTAAACGTGATAATGCATGATGCATGTATGAAATTTTATTCTCTCCTGTTAGTGCTAATCTAACTTCAATTATCATTCATGGATGAATACAATATCAGAACTTGCAGTTCTCTCTCTCAGTTTGGTAGTAGCGTTCCACTCGTTTTATTCATCCTTGTGAAGGCGTGAATTTTTCTATAAATAGCCTGCAAAATTCGGGAGTTCGGGGTTTTGTGGTCTGTAGCTACTGTGTGCACTTTTCTTTGACTTTGCGCAAGATTTGCAACTGAATCGCGAATTTATTGAATTTTGCTAGCACTAGCTCTTCCTAGTCATACCTCTAAAATCTAGTACACACACGGTATTTAGCATGAATACAGTCTCATTTTGTCCTTCAAAGTCTACTTGCTTTTACTAGTCACCAAGTCACCACAGTCAGTGTGTTTTTGTTCCCAGTTGACGATTCTTCATCTTTCTCATTCGTTTATACTCATTTTTAGGTTACGTAATAAATTTTGTTGTCACTAACTTGATCGGTCCAATTGAGGTTTTCGGAGGAGTTAGTAGTCGAACCAGTGAATGGCCGATCCAGTTTTTCAAGATCAAGATGGGAAAGGATGTATTGTTTTTACGAAGAAGCACCAGATATTGGCAACCTTATCAGGTAAGTGTGGTTAAGCAAGAGCCCATTTTAGGAAATTATTTGATTCAAATTTCAATACAATGTTATATTTATTGTGTAGCAACGCTTGGATCTTTCGGATTGGGAACTGTGTTGGGTTGGGTAAGAATTTATCTTGCATGAATTTGTATGAATATCTGCATTATGATTTTGTTCATATGCCATGCATTTAAATAAAGTGAAAGTTGAACTAAAGACTACAAACTGTCCATATCAATTTTTTACATTATACTTTGTATGAAAGGCTTATTATGAATGTACATAAATCTGTTCATATCTTTCCATCTGAAAGTGAAATTGATTTAAATGAATATTAAATTTATTTGTACATCTGGGAAGGTTAATACATTACAGTACATTTTTTGTAGACTTCCCCTGCATTGCCAGACTTGAAGAAAAATCTTGATTTGGGGGAGCTTTCCGGAAACGATGTAACATGGATTGCTTCTTTGGCCATTGTAAGTGTCTCGAGCGTAAAATATGGAAGGTGTTTAAATTTTGAAACTATCGATTTTAAATTACTGTATTTGACTGGTTTGCAGCTTGGAGCTTTGTTGTCTGGCCCTCCTGCAGGATTACTTATAAACAAGATAGGTCGAAGAATGACAATGATATTGATGTCATTCCCCTTCGCATTGGGCTGGGTCCTTATTGCCAGTTCTATAAAAATACCAATGCTCATTTACCTTGGGCGCTTTATAACTGGTTTGTGACAGCTACACAATGTAATCGCAAGATTTTCATTATCTAGGAAAGTGGATGAAATGAAGCCTTGAAATTTGGTTTATGAAGGATTTTGTGGGGGCACGTTTACGGTGACTGTTCCAGTCTATGTGAGTGAAATAGCAGAGGCATCGCTTCGAGGTGTTCTGGGCTCATTTATGGTTCTAATGCTGGTCACTGGAATACTTTTCTCGTATGGACTCAATCTAAAATTCTTGAATTATTCTATGAAAATATTTTACAAATTTGTGTTTTTGACAGATTTGTTTTGGGTACATTCGTGACGTGGTTCTGGCTTTCCATCATTTGTGCGCTTTGTCCCGTAGTGATGCTCTTAACTATGGCTTTCATACCAGAAACGCCAAGGTACTTGCTGATGAAAAATAGAGACAATGATGCAAAAGCGGCGTTTGAATGGCTCTGTGATGTAACTGATAAGAGGCTTGTTGAACTTGAATTTTTGAAGGTTACTGACCTAGAACAATTCTGATAAAGGCGTAAGACTTTAAGAGTATACTTGAGTTAAACAAATTTTATATGCGAGTTTAGATAGCAGAAAGCATTAGCGCCAACACAATGCGGTCAAGGAATTGGAGGGCAGCATTATCATCTCCTATCATTAAACCGGCGTTGATATGCATAGCACTCATGTTTTTTCAGCAACTTGGTATTGTTCAGTTATTATAGTCTTTATTTTTGTTTGATGTCAACAAATTTGATCTAACCCTTCCAATAATCTATTCAGGTGGAATCAACAGCGTCACAATGTACACAGTTGATATCTTCAAGTCTGCAGGACCCCAAATTGATCCGAATTTGGCATCAATCGTCATCGGAATCGTTCAAGTTGTTTTCGTCTTGTTCTCCATGTTGATGGTGGAAAGGCTTGGAAGAAAAGTTATACTAGTGGGGTCATGCTTTTTGATGGCTACAAGTTTGTTTTTGCTGGGAGTATTTTTTTATGATAAAGAAAAAAATATGGGAGTTCCATCATCATCTCTAACTTGGGTTCCATTAGTTACATTGGTTACTTTCATCATCGCATACAGCTTTGGAATGGGTATTTTGATTTTAATAACTTAAGAAATGCAATATTCCTATTTAAAAAAAATTTCTAACTAAATGGAATTTTATATTTCTGTAGGGCCTATTCCATGGCTTTTGATATCTGAACTATTAAGTCCACATTTTAAAGGTCTGACACAAATTCTTAGTCAATAACATGGAATTAAAATTGATGTCTAATACGAGCACATTTTTAAATCCCTAGGAGAGATTTCTGCCATTGTAACTGTGACGTATTGGAGTTTAGCATTTTTCGCCACAAAAACTTTCCAAGATATGATAGATGTCTTCGATGAATCTGGCTGCTACTGGATCTTTTCATTTGTTTGCTTTAGTGGGGGAATTTTTTCTTACGTTATTGTTCCAGAAACGAAAGGGAAATCCTCAGAAGAAATTCAGAAATATTTCGGAGAGAATATTTGCGAAGTAAATAAGGATGAAGGAGATGGCACATCCCAATACTCAGGTTTTCTTGAAAGAGACAGTAACAGGAATGAGACAAAGCCATTTCAAAAAATTTAATTTCAACATTCATCCGATTTAAGTTCTTCCCGTGATTCAATATAAAATGACTTAGATATTACAGATTCTAAAAAGGGACAGTTGACAGTTATTCTCAGAATTCTAAGATGGCATATGTATGTATATTTTAAACTTTGAACCCGACAGCCAGCAAGTCTACATGGTCTTGTATATGGTACCTAGTATTAATTATTAAACGACTGTGATTCATGAAATTTTTAGACTAATCAAAGTAATCGGAAATTGCACAATGTACCTGAACTGAGAATTGTATTGTACAGAATGAAGTATACTTTTGATTATCTATTCAATGCTCAGGTGTCCAGAGTATTGAAATAATTTGAATTCGGGTTAATTAATAGCCTTATGAAGAATATTGTTGTTCAGCTCTTTTAATACTGTACATATTCATGCATGTATTAAGCTTCACTTTTTCCATTCCGGCGATCATAAACTATGAATCTTCCTAAGGAGTGTGTTAAGTTTATAAAATGATTAAATAACCAGCAATAAGAATGATTGTATCAATAAAATTGAAATATTTTTTATGCCAAATGGTTTTGCTTGATTTATCCATTACAAATTGAATGAGCAGAAATCCCTGTTAATCTAGTGGAGACATTTTCGGTGAAATTTATAAAGTAATAAAATTCTCAAAATCGATAGCTATTCTCAAATATTTTGATTTTGAGCCCCAGTTGCATGGTAGTCTTTCACATTTGATAACGTGTTTGTGAAAATATCAATGTTTTAAAATGCTTAAAAAAATATCAGACTGAAATGAACTATGATATTTTTGTTTAAAACAACAATAGGATGTTGTTGCCTTATTAATATGAGGTGAACAATTTTGCACGATAGAAGTTGTTGTTTGTAATTATCTGCATTGACATGGACTATAAAAAGATCGAGTCCCAATTTCAACACCCACCATTCACGTGTAGGAGAGTCGGAGAGATGACACGGATGGCTTACTTACCTAACTGCATCTACAAGGTTGGTTGGCATTGATTGACCCCCTTTAGTTTCTTCCATTCTGTCCATCAAACATTGTCACACTGCATCAATGCATGACAAAATGTATTGACAAATATTCAAACGTAATTATTCAAATCGCCTATGCTATTTATCAAGGTTCTAAACTTTTTGTTATCCCTTGATTTAAAAAAAATTGTGTTGTCTTGCTATTCATCAGAAAGTCAATAATATTGTTTTGGCCCAAATAATAGCTTGTCCATTCCATACATGAAATTACATCATCACATCATTGTTTAATTTAATCCCAAAGCCGTTCTTAATTACTATGGTAAATATGTTTTTTTGTATTATCAAATATTTGCTGAGTCGATTGTTATTGACAGTTTATTATTCTTTTTTTAGCGGTCAAAAGCAAAAAATGACTTTCAATGGATTAATTGTAAAATAAAAATTCAAACTAACACCAAGTCATCGTGAGTCAAAGTTCAAATTAACACACGGCAACAATTAGATGAAACTAGTGCAAGGATTTGAAAGTGAAGTACCATATTTAATACTACATTACTAATATTTACAGTAATACTATAGATACAATCTTTTGTTTCCAATATCTCATGACAACAATATAATTATAACATAAAAAACTTCATCTATAGAATAGTATCCTATAATATCAGTCTACTGCGTTTTATTGTATGTTTTGTTATTTTGTACATTATGGCCATACATTTAATCAGCAAACAAAGACGACTACTACTTCAGATGCAGAGTTAGAATATGTAGTAGAAGTATTTCTATTATCTGTATTGTTACAAGCCAAAAAATTTGGACCACAAAGCACTCTCGGACCCTGTCACCTATAGTAAGAACACCCTGTCACTGCATGTGCATAAAATTTCTGGCTTTCTAGCAACGCATAATATCGATCCCCGACATTATTTCTACTCCCGTGTCACACAACCCGTAATTTAAGGGCATCAAGACAGATGTCTTTTCCGTCTTAAATACTGTAAACATAAATCCAACCTTTTCTATCTAAATCTCCCTCGGCAAATATGTTTGATTATCATTTGCGAATATAAATATGCATTGAAATATTATAATGAAAAAATTCAAAATGCCAACGCAAAACTTTTTTTTATCTGGGTCATGAAATTCTTCATAAATTGGTTATGCACAAGGATTTTTATTGCTGCCATTAGTCCACGGAATAGAAATGTGATATTAAAAGCATGAAGCTATAAGTAAATATTTTTAACCAGAGTAATTCCAACACACCAACTAATTATGCCTTGCATGACAGATTCGTACAATCCACATTTCAATAGACCGATTAATGCACGATATGTCTTGAATTTTGAGAAAAATATTTGTCTGTTCATTTTAAGAGTAAATAAATACCTCCTAAACCTCAATCGGTTATAAAATATGATTAGCATAAGCCCTACAATATTTATTGTATTTTTCGAGACCGCGTGGGTATAATGTTACAATGAAATACTATTCATGGTCTTTCTTTGTGGTTAGATTACAGAAATTCTTTGCCTGAGCTCATGAGCCTGTTGTGCCAAAACGGATTAATCATAAAGGTTTCCATTGCACATGTGAAAATTTCAGCCGGCGCAGCACATTGTCGATATTCTTTGAGGAATATACACTTAGTAAGATATAAACTCGGAGATTCGCAAAGGGGGCTCCAGTTATTCTTCGCCAACCTAACAGTCAAGTCAAGAGTGTTCATTCTAGTTGGTAACTTACATTGCATCGGAAGTACAATCAAATCCCTTTTAGCCCCATGCAAAATATAAACTCATCTTTGATTTTAAATCTGCAAAAATCTATACACCAAAGTAGTGGACAACGGGAATCAAGTAAATCCTAGATTTTCTAGTTGTAATTTGTAATGTCCAGATCTAAAATGGGGTCACCGATGGAAGGTGACACAGAATCGCAAGCGATAATTCCCCGTTTTCAATCGAAATCCAAACCACAGATAATCGCTTCTTTAATTGGTAAGTTCAAAGGACTATCCATTGAAAGATAAATGCATAGATTTGTTTACAGGAATTACAAAATTAGTTAAATTGATGTTGGACTTAATATTCTAACATGTGCATTTCTTAATTTTCAAAATTATCCAGCAACATTATCTACATTCTGCTCTGGTACAGTCCTCGCATGGTCCAGTACAGCAAACCCACAGTTAAAAGAAACGGATGATATCGGCAAACTGACAGAGTCAAATCTTTCATGGATTGCTTCGATTGCAGTGGTGAGTAACTTATCTAATTAACAGAGTTCGATTCATAGGGTACGTATTTTTTATATAATTAAACGTTCATCGAGTCGAGTCCATCCTTGCATTGATAGTAAGGTTGTTGGTTCTGGCTGGGGTTAATATCTTCGTGATACTGTCATAGGTACTTAGGTAGGTGTTTTATTTTACCCTTTACGCACTTCAAGATCTAAATAGTTATTAAGAGGATCCTTTGTGCAGATGTTGTATTATAATCTCACCCAGATATGAGTACTAATGTTACGGCTTACGGCAAAGAACATTATAATTTCGAACATTATAAAACGATTTTTTTAAACATGACATGTACACAAAATTTTAGTATTTGAATTTCTTAATCACCTCAACTCATCTCATCTCAACTAATTCCAAAATTCTTTCTTGACCCATGTTGATGCATAGATAATGGTATCATCCTTGTTAATTGTAAGTCTATATAAAATTTGCATGCACAATTTAAGAGTTACCCAGAGTTGATCTACCATGTGGGTAGAACAGGACACAAGGACGGAAGAATATCGATTAGAGCGATTAAAATATATCATTGAACAACGCATTAACCGGTTTTATCTTGTTTTATTTGGTTCCTGTTCTTCAATGGCTCAATAAAAGTCTGATAAGCTAGGCATTGGTTTTGGCTAATGGCTGACTGGTTGCAAAACTTTCTGAAACATTTCTTGAGTTAGTATAAATTTCTCAAAATACATTTCTCACATTTTAAATCTGTACTAAAAATCATAGTTTTTTGCTCCTATAGAATGAATGTGTGCTTATAATAATTTACATGATACAGTGTGAAGGATGACGCATCATTATGTACACAAATTGCAATATGTTTAAATAGTATTGTTCTCAATATGATATTTTTTTTCAATGTCGATGTAGGCTCAGTATATAATTGTGCAATATTTTGTAAACAAGCATATGGGGATAAAATAACCTCACAGCATTGACCGCGTGTTCTTCCGAGTGGTCCCTCTTTCTTTCCCCGATATCCCCGAATGAACCCGAATTTATTTTTACTTGGATTGCCAAAGTCCAAAGTCGTACAAGGAGAATGAGTTTTGAACCCAATGCAATCTGCATACGTTTTTATTAAATATCAGAGACTTTTTATGTCATGCTCATGCATCGGAGGCATTTGTCTGAGTATTTTGTTTTTAAATAAAATCCATGACACTTGGTTATGCATAAAGAGTTTACTATTAACAGAGGGTTACAATGTAACCTACAAAATTCGTTTGCCGAAGTATAGTATTTAAGTAAGCATACGTTTCTTACTTTGTATCTACTTCTAAATTCTATGCATTGAACTAAAGATCTTAACTTCAGTTGTTTTGAGGAAAAGTAAATCCTATGACTTTACTGTAATTTATCCCCACTATCTCTGGAGCTTTCTAAAAAAACTTTTTAATTCAGTAAGCATTCGAGTTTCAAAAAATCTATTAGAATCTATCTAGAATCTATTATGTTTGGCTGTTGGATGAATTATTTTTACTTCCCTTATCTTCATAAATAATTTGACAATTTGACTGTGACTGAAAATTCTGATCTATATTTATATTAATAACTCATGATAATTTTGGTAAAGAATTTTACATGTGAAACTAAATTATGCCTCTGACTTTTGAAATCTTAATTTTTACAGGTCGGAGCATTAATTAGTGGATTTGCGGCCGGATTTTCTATCGATAGAATTGGAAGAAGACTGACTTTGATTCTTATTGTTATTCCCTTTATTTTGGGATGGTTCCTGGTCGCTTTTTCAAAAAACCTGGGAATGATGTATTCCGGAAGATTTGTCACAGGTATGAGAACAGAAATATTATATTTACTAAGTTAATAATTTTCTTTGCATTGCTAAGGGTTTATTTTTTATAAAAGGGTTCTGTGCCGGTGCGTATACCCTGGTCGTTCCAGTTTATATTTCAGAAATTACAGAAGACAAATGGAGAGGAACGATGAGTAACATAATGGTTGTCATGCTGGTCACCGGAATACTTTTCTCGTATGATATTTTCTAAATTATTTAAAGTTGCAATGAGTCGATAATATAGTTGTACAGTAAATAAATATTTGAATATTTTCTTTAGATACGTTCTTGGAGCTTTGGTTACATGGAAATGGTTGTCATTGATCTGTGGCGTCCTCCCTCTACTTTTTGCAATTCCTATGTACTTCATGCCAGACTCTCCTAGATATTTGCTTTCGAATGGAAAACGGGAACAAGCCGGAAATGGTTTGGGGTGGCTCCGTGGTGCTTCCACTGTTAGCGAAGTCGATCCTGAGATGAAAAAGGTTTGAAAAATGAAATAATTCAAGTTTAATTCCCCTTATTACATACACAGTCTCACTTTAAGTAATGTTAACAGATCCTCAATAGCATCGAAGAGAGTTCCGAGAGCTCTGCTTCGTTAAAGGAATTGTTCGTTGCTAGTACTATCAAGCCAGTTGGGATATGCTTACTGTTGATGGTGTTTCAGCAATTTGGTAAGGCCTACTCGTGATCGGCCGTTAATTTTATTTACTCTTGTTTCTTGCTGTTCACATCATATTAACTTTCACGATTTTTTTAAAATTTTGCCTAGGTGGAATAAATGCTGTCATCTTCTTCACTGTCGACATTTTCAAAGCCTCTGGAAGTGACATTGACCCTAACGTCGCATCAATTATTGTAGGAGTTGTGCAAGTTATTTCTGTGATCGTTTCTACACTTTTAGTAGAAAAGCTTGGTAGAAAGATCCTTATGTTCGTCTCGGAAGTCGGGATGACAATCAGTTTGACCGCACTGGGTGTTTTCTTTTATCTCAAATCAAAGAATAATGATGTAGCACCTGAAGGTTTGGGATGGCTACCTCTCCTTAGCATGATCGTCTACATAATTACATACAACTTAGGTTGTGCGTCTTTGCCGTGGACCTTGATGGGAGAGCTGTGTCCTAGCCACGTGAAAGGTATGTTAGATTATTTAATGGAAACTTCGAATTTCGAATATGTTTAGTTAAGTTTTCGAATTTAATTGATACATGTATAATCGAATTTATAGGAGCGGCGTCAGCTCTTGTGACAACGACGTGTTGGTTATTGGCCTTCATCGTCACCTACACATTTGCAGATTTGAAGGAAATGATTGGGGATCACTCAGTCTTTTGGGTATTTGCCGGATTCAGTGCACTAGGAGCTTTATTTTCTTTGTTCATACTCCCAGAAACCAAAGGAAAAAGCTTGGATGAAATTCAAAGCATATTCAAATCTCGATAGAGCTCTGGGGACGAACCTAACTAAATGGTCTTAATTCCTATTTATGGGATACTTCTGCCTAATGGTTATTGAAACGGTGCTACAAGTTCATTGAACTATAAATCAGCCTGTAAAAATGAAATTTATGAAAAATCTAAGACTGTATTTTAAATCCTTGAGGATTGTCTTTGAAATATTCAACTTAAAACTTGCATGCAAACATTTTTGTCCATATTTTACAGTCGAAAATTTAAAATAAGAACTGCCAATACTGTCTCCGTTTTGTTTTTACTTGAATTTAGTAATAATAAAAACCAAACGTACGCTAGGATTGGCAATAAGATATATCTCTAAATAACTGCCGCCTACATGTTCGGCTTATTTGAATCTATCTGAATCGATCTTAAGCTTAATCCTAGAAGTAGTGTAGTTAATTTTGAATGAAGGTGTAAACTTCAATGCCATAACACATTTAATTCTAAATTCAGCGTTGGGTGATACTCTTGAATTCTTTGTTATGACCAATTTTTTTACAATCCATAAACTCGGAAAAATAATTGCTAATATTTTTTAACGGTATCCTTGTATTCGAACAGTCCAATTTTCAAATGAATTTAGAAAATCAAAAAGGCCCGGCCGTAATTACTATATAGAAATTTGATCCTTTTCTTAACTAACTATTATTTGGTTTCCTTTAAAAAAAATTTGAGTTCAAAATAAATGAGACTGATTATTGAAAAAATATTGCTTCAAACGATATAAATTTTGTCTAATATCATGTCATTTCTTAATGAACAAATTAATTCTTGAATAAATTGAAATTGACTAAATATCTACCTAATAACGTGCATAATTGACTTGTGAATAAATCTGCGAAAGTTTGTTGACAATTTTCTACATACATACATACATACATACATAATTGGCTAAAATGTCCATCCGTACAATTGATACTCCTACTTAACAATAATGCCGATATCAAAACTAAATAGCTTATTTGACTCCCTTGACCTAAAAATAAAATCTTGTTTAAAATCTTTTGATTTCATTGATGACTTTACAAGTGATTCATGTTTAAAAGATATTTTAAAATGGCTAAAGAGTACAGAAAACAATTTATCTAATCACTCTGGCATATTGAACACTGCGTATGATTTCCCTTATTTCATTGAACACGAAATTGAACAACAACATTCTGGTATCATCTCACTATTGGAAAAACACAAAAGTATATCTGCTCAGTCAAGTCAATGTTAAGAAGATAATCAAATAAGAATACCTACAAACATTGCCAATAGCCAAAAGTGGATGGAGACCTTGAAGAGTTTGATCTTCAGTTGCATTCCAGCTTCTCACACAAATACATAGTGTAGTACATACGTAGATTATATGTTAAGGTGGGGAACTGTCATATGTGTGCACACATCGTTACTTAAGTGCACTCAAAAATATTAACTTTACAAAGATGGTCGATTTTGAAGTCGCGTCTTCGTCATCGAGCGGTACTCGGAAACCTCAAGGGTTGGCAGCTTTTATTAGTAAATACAATTCAAGCCTCATTTATACATTTCTAAACCAATTTCCATGATTTTAATTGCAAATATGAATAATGACTTTATTTTTTTGTTTTTTAGTAAGTTACGGCTCCCTTTGCATTGGCTCTGTTTTAGGATGGACTTCCCCTGGAATAAGAAGTATAGTGAATTCAGAAATGCTTGGTCCACGCGGGGAATTGGATACAGGTCAAGTACATTGGATCACGTCTTCTGTTTTGGTAAAGCTTTTGATTTCGAAAAATTGTTAATCTGAGTATTGGCTTATCTTTGTTGTAATTTAATAGTGTGGACATAATATGTTCATTAGGTTGGTGCTGCATTTGGTTATCCAGTTGCAGTGATTATTCTACATGGAATGGGAAGAAGGACAGCGCTCCTGTCAATTTCTGTTGTATTGATTCTGGCCTGGATAATTATTTCATGTGCCAGTAATCTCATTCTCTTGAATTGTGGAAGAGCTTTGTCCGGTTTATGTGCGGAGGCAATGGTGACAATTACACCTATCTATCTGTATGAAATTTCCAGACAAGATTCCAGAAACTTCTTGAAGTGTCTTCATCTGCTTTTCTCGGAAATTGGAGTACTGTTTAGGTACGTCAAACAATTGTGTTTAAGGTTTAAGTTGAACCGCTGAACGTCAATCTTTATACGAAGAGTATGAGTTTCAATCAAACTTAGGGGAAGGGATTAATTAAAGAATTATAAACATCTCTATCTTTACCATATCTATCAATTAAACCATACCGTTAAAAAATTGTATGATGTTTGAAATTTGCAGTTTTATCGTTGGAATGCTAATGGATTGGCAATTGTCTTCCTTAATAAGTGCCATGATTCCAATGACGTTCATATTCGGCCTTGTTTACATGCCAGAGAGCCCAGAATACTTTCTCAGTGTGGGAAAGTATCGACATGCTAAAAAAACGCTGGCATGGATTAATAGATCCCCCGATAGCTTAGAGATCAATCAAGATCTCTCAGAGGTTTTTACTTTTTAATTAATTATTGATTTGCTCAATTAATAACTAAATACAACAACATTGTTTGATAGATAAAGCTTCAGCTTGAAGAGAAAGGACTGGCTCCCGTTTTCAAAATTAAGTTTAGTGAAATCTTTGAACCGAATTTTATCAGACCACTTGTTAATTCCATATTTTTAATGTTTTTTAAAGTGTTTTCAGGAATTTATGTGTTCATTCTCTACCCGTATGATATTTTGGATAGATTTTACGTAGCCAATATTGTTTATGTAGATGTAGCACTAGTTGTTGTATTCAGTATGCTTGTCGTTGGTGCGATTATTTCACTTTTCATAAATGAACCTTTGAAATTTAAAGTTTCTCGTTTCTCGTTCATTGCTACTGCAACATTCATGGGAATATTTGGTGCTATTTCACATCCAAAATTTGAAAAGGAGCTACAAAATCTACACAGCACAGCATTAAGCTGGATTGCCTTAGTAAGCTTTTGTGGTTTTACTGTATTTTACGGAGCTGGACTTTCAGTAAGCCCCTGGATTGTTATGCAAAGAATTACTCCGACCAAATATAAAGGTGAAGAATAATTTATTGGAGTTATCAGTTATGACTGTAATAATTTTTTGTGAATTAATCATTTTTATCATGTTAACTGATTTCAGGCTGGATTTTTGGCTTTGTAAATACGTTGAAATGGGGTCTTATTTTTCTATCGATTGAAATAATGGTTTACATCCGGTCACAATACTCGTTTATGGCAGTCTTCTGGATGTTTTCTGGAATTAATCTCTTAGGATTTATTTTTCAAATGCAGACTGAACCATTTTATATCCATCCATAAAGAATATCGAAAAACGTACGCAGAATAAAAGAAAGATTACATGGTTCAGAAATTATAAATGTTTAGTTCTGAATTAATTTACTTTTATAAAAGTTAAATATATTAATCAAATTAAAAGTGTCCAAAGTTAAAAACTTCATAAATACTTATAGCAAATAAATAAACAAAACTTTGAACACCTTATTGATACACCGAATATATTTGACAGATAAAAAAACATTAATTTCAATCAAACACTTAATTTTTAATCATCTTACGAGAGTTTCATAACATGTTGACGTGTCTCGCTCTACTAACGGATTTAAGATTTAATTTCCGATTGTAATTTTTTAACCTGAGAAAATTGTCACTAATGCTGATTAAAATATATTTTAAACATTGGTTGTAGAATAACGTCGGTAACATCAGTTAGTGTAGATGAGCCTTGCCATTGTCAAGCCAATATATCCTAACACTATGGCAGATATATTGTTGCGTATATGTATCAAAAGGTTATTGAAAAATAAGAGTTTAAAGTTTGTTATATTAGAGAGAGAGTAAAATAAATTAGAAAGGAAAACCTAAATATTAATGCTCAAGCACTTTTACACTTGTGCAAGTGTTTGGCTTTCCTAATTAATCGTTTCGATCAGCTTCGAATTTATTGGTAAATCGGCAACAATTTATTTTACTAACAACGTGTTTTAAATCTGTGTACAACTACTAAATTTTGTATCCTAGAACGTACCACAATGTGCCTCTGAAGGGATTCGTTTTCTGAATATATACATCGTGACATAATATGTGAGACAATTAAAACCCCAGACATCTTCGTTACTCGAACTGGTTCTTGTAAACTTGTGATTACATCAGACTATGTGTCTGTAGCTACAATAGTTAAATCTGATACATACAACGCTTCTTTGCATGCATCCTAGAGCCCAGCAGGAAGAATTTTTTGCTGGAGTGCATAGATAGTAACTTTATAAAAGGTACTTTATTACCCAACCTGGATGCGTGTAGAATAAAATCATATTATAATACCATGCTTCGTCGACCGTAAAATTTTTTAGTCATTGTAAAATCTCATCCACCTGCATTCACTTCAAGTAATCTCTCGACTATTCCTGCATTAACAAGGAACGAGAGCTGGACTATTTGGAACAGAGATTAGAAAATATTGAAAGCAAGGGATGGGGAGTGTTGAAGAATTCGAAAGGGATAATTTCGTCCCGTCTAAGAGACCTCAATTTCTCGCCTCATTTGCAGGTTTGTAAGAATGCATTTTGTGTTTAAAAAAACCAAAAGGATTGATCTTCAATATTAGTTGCACCAATGTTTTTACAGTTTCGATAGGAGCTTATGGAATCGGCAATGTGTGTGCGTGGTCCGCGCCGGCCCTTCCAGACCTTGAAAAGTCTAAATATTTCGAGGAGATGTCTGTTGACGACAAAACTTGGTGTGCTTCAATTGTACCTGTGAGTTGATGCTTTTTTGTTTGGAAGATTGAGATTTTGATTAAGTATTTAAATTATTATTCAAACCTATCTTTACAGCTAGCCGCTTTAATTGCAGGGCCTATAGCCGGGTTCATGGTTGATTATTTTGGACGTCGGACCAGCGCCTTGATTATTGCATTTCCATTTATTCTTGGATGGTCTGGGATTGCGTTCGCACCGACAATGTTCATTTTAATAATTGCTAGATTTGTGACAGGTAGTGAAAAATCATGTTTTTGACTTCATGTTGCAACAAGTTTATAACACAACATATTACCGATATTATTTTTAATTTATAGGTTTCTGCGTTGGAGCTTTATCAGTCATAATTCCATTGTTTATTGCTGAAATAACAGAGGAAAAAATTCGAGGAAGCCTGTCCAATTTGTTTCCGTTCATGGCCGGTCTGGGTATTTTAAACACGTAAGTGGATTAAATTCAAAGATTAAAAATAATGTCATTCACTCCATTATGGTATCCCTTATATATTTAAATAGGTATATACTTGGTTCTTTCATGACATGGTTCCAATTAACCCTCTGCAACATACTCGTGCCAATATGCTTTTTAATTTGCATGTATTTTCTACCTGAGTCTCCAATATTTCTACTCTCTAAGGGAAAAACTGAGAAGGCCCGAAAAGCCTTGAAATGGTTCCGAGGAGCTTTCTTATCTGATCAAATTGAACGAGAACTGCAGCAGGTTCTTTGAGTTTTTAATGGAATTTAAAAAATTTCTAACTATGAAAAGCTACTTAATTGACAATGGACATAATATTTGTAGTTTCGCCGAGGCATTGATGAGAGGCGACATCGGAAACTATCGGCCAAAGAATTTTTCTCTCCACCTGTTCTTAGGCCAAATGTCATATGTGTAACGCTCATGTTCTTCCAACAAATGTCAGGTAGCTTATTAAAAATAAAATGCAATGGATTTAAAAACAAATTGTATCAAGTTTCTAATTCAAGAACATTAATATTGAAACAGGAATCAATGCTATAATATTTTATACTGTCGAAATCTTCAAATCTGCTGGAACAGACATTGACCCAAACCTTTCATCTATCATTGTTGGGATCGTTCTAATGCTGTCTGTAACTGTATCAGCATTTTTGATCGATCGATTAGGTCGTAGAATTTTGCTAATACTCTCAGATGGAGGCATGGCTATCGGATTGTTTGGGCTCGGGCTATTTTTTTATTTGAAAGAGCAAAATGGGGACACTGTACCCGAAGGTCTTGCATGGTTACCTCTTGCATCATTAATGTTATTCGTTGGATCTTTTAACTTTGGATATGGACCAGTTCCTTGGCTCTATTGTGGAGAATTACTACCGGCTCATGTCAAAGGTTTGTAGTTTAATTTATCAATTCAATTGTAAAATACTAATAGTGCCAACCAGGTTTTTATTAGTGTATTAATTTGATGAAAGGATTCGGAGCCGGACTTGCGGCAGCATTCTCCTGGTTCTTCGGATTTCTTGTCACCAAAAGCTACGAAGACTTTATTTACTACCTTGGGCTTTACGGCTGCTATTGGATGTTTGGAATAATTTGTATGGTCGGCACTGTATATTGTTCCCTGTTTGTTCCAGAAACAAAAGGAAAAACACTCGATGAAATTCAGAGGGGGTTCCAATAAAAAAACTACACCAAAACATATATGGCTTTAAGGCTTTAAGTATGTATAATTTCATATCGGTATTTTGTTAATTTTATTGTTACAAAGACATGTGTTGATTGATTGATGGATTTAGTCAAAACTTGCTTGGTTTGATAGGTTGCATGTTACATAATTACCAATATTGTCAAAAAGTTATTAACGTTGATTTAGCATGAATGTAACCGCTAAAATATTTTAATTACACCTTTAATGAATGTACCGCAAACGATGTTTCAGAAGATTCATTTAACAATGCTTATAACAATTTATTTTTATCTAATTAATATTCTTGACGAAATATTTTAATGCAAAAAAGCTTTAAACATTAAAAGGAAAAGTATATTTTGTAAACTACTACTGGGAAGATTTAATTCACGGTAAAAATTATCACATGGAACAAGGCACTCCAACTCTCTGAAAGGATCGATTTCGCGATCCTTCTATTCCCTCTGATAGTCAAACTATTTCCTATGGTACTAAAATTTGAAATATTTATTAGAGCTCTTTCTTAATTATCAATATCACAATAGATCTAATCCCAACTCCAAACTATTACCTCTGCAATAGTTATCGGCTTGAGCGCTCTATTTCACCTTATCAAAATGTTGTATGAATTTGTGATGGTGTAGTATAAAACTATGCACTCTACTATGTATGTAAATAGTATACGTATGACACAAATTTATGTTTGCTCGCAACTGTTCTGAAGATGGAAGTGAAAAATATGTTTTTGGTAACTGGTAATACACTAATTGCATCCCTCCTTGCTGAAGTTGTGAATGAGTCATCCGAAACCAACTTACCTTGAGATAAATATTAAATATTTTTCAGCCAACAGATTGTATGATCTCACTTCTCATTCTGAAAATTTATTCCTTGACGTCAGCTGCAATTAGTTAGTACTTATACCATAATGTTCTCCAACTGCATAGCTACAGCGTAATAAATCTGAAGAAGGGGAGATATAAAATTAACACTCCCTTTGCGATTTTATCAAACTTTATCAGTAGATCAAGAAAACTGGCTACGCTGTCAAGTTCTTATTCTGTCTTCTGTTGACCTGAAATCGTTGCTGACTATCAAATCTTGAAACAAGTCGCTGCAGTCGAGAATCATCCAATAAAATGAAGCAAATTTTACTTTCCTTAGCCCTAATTGTATTCTCTCCAGCCACAAGCTCTCAAAAATTGTGCAATTTTTCGGATTCTGTCAAGACAAACGTTTCAAGTTTCATTCAACATTTCTCTACTTCGAAATGCATGAGGGTCTCAGCCTTTGGATTCTTGTCTTCCTCAAAAGTAGTACTGGATGAGTGTTCGTACTGGTAAGGCAAACTTAAAAATATTATTTCTATCGTAAATTGTATTATAAATTCAACTGCTCAAGACTATTTTTATTTTTTTTATTTAGGAACAAAGCCACCTCAGACCAACAATTTTTACTCACCAACAGCACATTAGGAAAGACTATGTTGAGTACTAATGCTGGAATGGGGGAAAAGTTCTGTCTGACAACCAGGCAAAATAATTTGTACAATGATATTTGCCAAGCGACAAATTTCAGTCAAAATTGGACTTTCAAGCCCATCAAAAACCAAAAAGGTAAATTCCTTATTGAGCAGTATTCGACAAAGAAGTGCCTGGTTCCTAAATCAAGAACTGCAGGGTCTGGTATCGAACTGGCACCTTGTAATGCTTACATGACTGAGCAGATCTGGAAACTATGTTTCTAAAGTCCTCGAAGACATCGAGAAATCAATAATATTACAATTATCGTCTATATATATAATGTAAATATTGTAAATAAATAAGTATTATTTATTATAAAAATGCTAGATAGAAATATTTAGGTGTTCTCGAAACGTGTAGCTGCCGACCTCGATCACTCGAACTGTGTAGTAAAGTCTGAGTGACCGAGGTCGGGCACTAAATGGTCTGAGCGACCTAGTTGGGCCGTTGGGCGGCTACAAGGTGGGAACGGCCGGGGTTGGTGACTACGATTTGAGATCTGAATAAGAAGTTGGTATTTACAATAAGCTCTGGTTTTGGGCTAGCAATGTGTACGCATACACTTCAAATATCAGTGCAATTATTTATTGGAAAATGTCGTTAGTATGAATTTCATGATGCAATTAGAAATGATGCACTGCTTTAATAATATAATTTTCTTTAAACATTTTAAAGCTTTAAATTATTTAATAAATAAGTTATAATATTAGTCGAATAAGTAATAGAAAACGTTTTGAAATAATATATTAAATTGAATTATCTTTTAAAAAACTGTAGATATTGTGGTTCAATTAATTATTAATGACAGTTGTATGCATTAAGATTTAATATTTGACAGGATTGCACTTATCCTTCATATTAGTTTGGAGACCGAATACCTCATCTGAGCTACGACCTCATTGAAAGTATTTATTTTAAAACTTATATAGTCAGTTCTTCGAGACTTTTTAAGAATGTATCAGGTGTCAGAATTTTAGTTGATCCTGAATCGATAAAACAAATTGTTAAATTTCTTGAGTTTTAATTTTGATAAATTGAAAAAATGTTTAGCGATTCTTACCAATTACAACTTCCCATTCACTCTGAGTTTTGTTTACCTCGTAGATTGACCGAATCTCCGAATAAGTGATTCCACCCACCACGAAAATGATTAAACGCGGAAGTTCTTGATTACCAGGTTTTTTGGACCAGTTTCCATGCCTGGTGCTGGATAGACAATTAAAAAACAGTTGATTAGATTAAGCAAGTCTTTCCATGCCTTTTAGAAAATTAACATTTTAGTTATTGCTCGTACCTGGTGGGAATTTTGTAGCCGATTTCGGCTGCCCTGTTAGATTGATACGGAAAGTTCTTTGTCTCTAGTCGATCGTCAATTGCAAGTTCAACAATATCTTTCACAATCGGGATCCATCTTGATAACTTATAGCGTGTCCCTTCATCCTCTCGTTTTTTTCGCTCGAAATGATGGATTTCTTTTCGAGTCGCCTGTTTCCAATATTAAGCGAGAATTATTATATTTGAAGACGGGAATCACCAATTATAAATAATTTTTTGAAGCACAGTTCAGTTACCCCACTAACAACCACATTCGGTCCAAGTAGTGATAGATTGGTAAGGATTTTTTTGAAGCTAGGTTCTATATTTGCGTGGGACAACAATTTGGTCAAACTGTCCTCAGGAATCCCATTTTTGGCAATTATGTACAGCATTATGATCCGGAGTTTTTCAGAATCGTTAAATCCTGTTTGACGATCTAGGTCTAATAAAATCGGATTCATTTGATTCATAAAATCTTTGATTATCTCTCCTTCATCGTCCAATCCAGTTGCTAAATTCTAAGTATTAAAAATTATTAAAAAGACAATTCAATACAGTACGTGTATTCTCTACATTTTTTAGATTCCAAATTTTCTATTTAAGCACCTGCTCTACAGCACACAGCTTCTCAACTCTTTGAAAAGCTTTCATGCAGTCTCCAGCCATATTGATGTGAGTGTTAAACATAGTTAATTCTTTCTTATATTGTGGCAACTTTGCCACCATCAACTGGAGATCTTTTATTCCAACTTGGTCTCCTCGAGTACTCACGTTCTTTGATTCAATAAACTTTTTGTACTCATCAGAGACATTCCTAAAAATATTAAACGTTAGTTGCTAGAATTTGCAGATCGAGATATTGAGTTTTCAGCCATGAATTTGAAGTTTAATTTATTACTGGCTGACTTCCGCTATATGCATGTGTTTTAAAGTTTTCCATGTCTCATCGTTGTCGTCAAGAAAAACGTCCTTCTCTTCACCACTCTGTTCCTTTAGCCTGTTGAATCAGTTGAAGGGATTTAGACATTTGTAGTATTTAGACAGTTATAGTATTCTTTACTTTGAATGACTGAGGAAAAATATTATAAGAAAAAATGAAAATTTGTAATTGTTGATGGCAAAGTAGAATATATGCATTTAATTGAGCTAATGCGCATTGGTATTACTTGTATGAATTCTCATTGATTGACAAGAGATCATGAACCATCGCTTCGAATGTGAGTTCATGAAGCACCGGAGTGACACAATCGAACCCTCGATCCAAAATAATGAGTTGGGATTTAGCTTTGTGGACCCCTTGTCCCATAGAAGGTTCAACCGGCTTATAAACTTTTAATTTCTCTTCCACAGCCTGTGCAAGTTGACAATTTTTTGGATGTGCTGACCTACACAAATTTTTAATTATCGATTTAAATGTCAACAAATTTTTCATGTCCGTATTTAGATATTTTATTTTAACATAATTTTATTCATAAAATTGCTTACCTATATCTTACACCAGGACTCTCTCCCAGACATGCACATAAGGTAGCAATTTGTTCAGCCAATCTCTCTATCACAATTTCACTTGAATCAGATGAATTTGGGTTATAATACAATCGGTTGGTCGAATTGTTCTCTTCTAATGTGAAAACCTTTAAAAATTACACAATAGTTTGATCTACCAAGCACGCATCTGATTTTAAAGGAAATACCGTATTCTAAGGAGTTAACATACAGCAGTCACCACATAAATGAACATCCCTTGCAAATAAGTTCCAGTGGGCGTTTATGAATTTTTTATCACAAACTTTTCAAATGCTTCTTATTTTTACAAAGCATCTAACTGGATATAGATATAAATTTTGATTTTAAAAATACAGCAGAGATGCTCTCATTTTTAACATTTGAAATAATAAACGCCCATGGCCTTTATTTAAGGACATTCGCTGTATGTCCGTTATTAATAATTTACGTACATGGCTTTCAAGGGGAATAAAGGACATGTTGATCTCTTTGAAAGCTTTAATTCGGCTTATGTTGAAAACCTTTGAGAGCTTATTCAAATTTTCTTCACTGCACACTGTGGAAATTTAAAGGTTTCAAGTCAGTTCATCGCTAGCCTAATTCAGTGATTTTTAAGCACGAAAGCTAAATACTTGATTTCAGGTCTTACTTTCAATGAAAAATATATGAAACGCTTTATAAATAGGAGGATCACTATTCAAATCCTGAAAAAGGCAATCCATGGAATCATCTGTAGGTTTTAATACATAAATAGCTTCCAAAAACGGCAATGGCTCTCTTTTTTTGTGCAGATCTTCAACAAGTGTGCTTCCTGCGGAGGTTATGTCTTGCATGCTACAAGAGCTCGATACAATCTTACTACCACAACGATCCAAAACCAGTATCCTCCAGTGGCTCCAGTACTCATCACCAGACTGTGCCTCTGGGATCGTCCCTCGAATTTCGTCCAGAATCACTTAATAATTAATCAAAGCAATTCAAACAGTGGCAAAAGAATTTGCAAAGATTTACAGAATTAAAAATGCTGTATAATTCTGAATCAAAATGTTTGAAAACTTACTTTTCTGGCACATGCTTTTTAAAAGACTCATTTTTGAATTTAAGATACAATTTGTAATGGAGGATTAATGGGTAGAACAATTTGTTGAGTACTAAATCATTAATATTATCCTTATGTCCCACGATCAACTTTTTGAGTATTTTCTTGAAGTCTGAAAGGAGAACAAAATATTCGTTTAAAAGCTCATTCCAGTAATATATACTTTAATTTTAAATATGTGTTTGCCAACTTTACTGTGGTATGATTGTGGTTTGGCTGAGGTTTGTAAAGTTCTTGCAGTATTCTGAATGATAAATATATTTTTTTAAATTACATATCCATGCTTTTGTGTTTTGTCTATTCTTGTGGGAGAAGTGTGGGTACGTTTGTCTGTGATTGATAAACAAATTAAATTTGGCAACTATGAAATTCGCACACTAACAAATCAGCAACACTTTTCCCCTGAATTTTGCTCAAATGACGCGTGTTGTGTTTCTTAAACTCTTATTGCACTTTAGTGATCGATCAGTAGTGTTTTAATCAAAACCCAGTCGCATTAACAAACATTTCAATTTAAAGTTCCACTAGCAACACTGCAGTGACTACAGTCTAATACAAACGAAAAATAAGCCTTGCAATATTATTGACTAGCCACTAGCCTCATATTGTATGACTTGATAAAAGACTAGATCTTTAAAATTCTGTCCGAAGCCTCACCTTTGAAATAACAGACTATCATCATCATTGTTACTTACCTGCTGTAGAACAAAATCTGCAACTCTAAAAAAATAAATAGCTTGGAGCAATCATGATATTTTGAAGGTGAACTGAGAGGTGAGTTTGACTATAGACAAACACATCTAAAAGACATCATGTATCCTTAGCTAGCTAGTCTTTAACATATACTGAATAGAAACTGTGACTTTTATTTAATGCAAACTAGAATTTAGACAATAATGCGTGGGATTATTGTTACTAATAGCCTACTTTCTCAACCTTGGTTCAACACTCTTAATGTATGCAAAACACAACACAGAAACATGACAACATTTAAAATGTATTATTATAAGAGGGGCACTTTGAACTAATGTTGTACAGTTTTTCTACCCTCTAAGAACACAACTAATTAAGCCCAGCTTAAATAATTATGACAAATTATTCGTCTGCAAAATCTTAATGGTTTAAAAAAATCCCCGACTCACGCTTAATCGTTTATCATGGAAATCTCTTTGATTTAATCATTTCATGAAGATGCATTTGCAGTTGATAGTACTTGGGTCAAACGTACCACTACTCCCTGTAATTAAAAGAAATAAAGAACCCAAGCTAAATTATTCCTTATGAACAGTTGGTTATTTTAAAGAATTTAAAGTTTAAAAATCACTAATTTGAAGAGCATTTCTAGTTCCACCTTGTATTGTTGTATTCTCTCCGTCTTTTTAGAGACAAATTGAGATTTTCTTCTAAATGTCTCATATTACCTCAAAACTGGTAATTTGGGATGGGGACTCGTTTGGGATTGGGCCGTGTTTGCCATCTCGCGAAGTAAAAGTCTCTCTAGAACGGCATGGGCAATGGGAGGCAATGGAGTGAAATCCAAAAGATAGTCAATCTGCTGCGTGCTCCAGAGGACTGCTCGTGTGTTCCACCAACTTCTTTCAAAACTTTTATTAAATCGTCACTGGTTCAGCGCTGATCTAAGGGATTATCTCGACCAGGAAATACTATGGTGAGTTTACTAACTGTTCAATTTAGGTTTTAATCCCGGGTAGTAGTCGGGATGAAAGATCAGTTCAAAGTATTGTACAATTTCTATTTCGTCTCCCTCACCGGTTAACCGGGTACACCGGGGGGACTGTTGGCTACTTGTGTACTGTTGAGTTAAAGTTTAACAACTAATGCATTGGTTTTTATAGTCGAGTAGTTGTTAGCAGTGGTAAGCTAATGACTGATCCATGTTTGAAACCGGGTTTAGTTGACTTGACGGTGACATGGTAATTGGGAAAAATATTTTGAAAGTTTATTTTATTTTAGGCTGCCCCGTACAGTAAAGATCCAAGCAAACCTCAAGCCGAGGAAGCGGTTATCCACCGAATCCGGATTACTCTAACTTCCAGGAATGTCAAGTCGCTTGAAAAAGGTATGAATGAGACTCTTAGTCTTAATTGCACTGTTGTAAATAAGGAAAAGTAACAGATTATTTATGTGTTAAGAAAAATGTATTTATATTTGTTCGTTATTTATAGTGTGCTACGATTTGGTCAAAGGAGCCAAAGAGAAGAGTTTGAAGGTGAAAGGACCCATTCGTATGCCCACCAAGGTATTTATATTGTTAAAGTATATTTTTTTTAATAAATGGGGCGGTGTTTGAAATTTAACGCTTTGAAATTTATTTTAGATCTTGCGTATC
The DNA here is from genome assembly GCA_034694785.1 of Agrenia bidenticulata. Classification (NCBI taxonomy): domain Eukaryota; kingdom Metazoa; phylum Arthropoda; class Collembola; order Entomobryomorpha; family Isotomidae; genus Agrenia; species Agrenia bidenticulata. Next base: position 40,889 of record JAQFYM010000097.1, read on the forward strand.
ACCACCCGAAAAACTCCTTGTGGTGAAGGTTCCAAAACTTGGGATCGATTCCAAATGAGGATCCACAAACGTGTGATCGATCTTCACAGCCCCTCTGAAGTTGTTAAGGACATTGTGAGTACTTGTTGTTCAACATAATTCAAAACATAATTCAAATGCGGCTTTCTAATATTTGTTACGGTTGCAGTCATCTAATAATCAATGTATTGTTTTATTGTTCTAGACTTCTGTCAGTTTGGAGCCGGGTGTTGAGGCTGAAGTCACGGTTGCAGATTCGTAAATATAAAATGTGCATCGTTTTGTACTTTATGACCTGTTATCCAGAGTTTTGAAGGAATAAAAACTGATTCATGAATCAGTATTAAAAAAATCAAGACTGTCGTACTATTTTAACTTCATTTATTTGTCGTTCAGTAACAAATAGGGAGTTCATGCTGGTTTGAGTTTTCAGTGGTTGGTTACAAAATATTTTACATATATATAAGGTAGTAGCAGATACAATGGACGACCGATGCGATGATGGCTCATGATATCATCATTCATCCTCAATTACTACATTAATTTTAATCTTAAAAAAATTATGAATACCCCTAGTATTTTAAAACCTTTTCCTTTCCTAGAAGTAATGGTTGCGAATTGCGACGACCATCTAATACCTCGGAATCGTCCGTATTCAACTAACTAACCAAAAGTTCATTACGTAATGAATTAAACTTTTAAACTATTTTAAGTTTCAAAGCCTAACTGTAAAACAAGGAATTTGTCATCTAAAAGTAAAAGTTCTTTCCAAATTACAACTATAAACTATCTAGGTTACATAATTGTTTCTAAATTATATGCAAGTACTACATATCGAGTTATTAGTAACTCCTAACGTTTTCAAGCAAAGGCGATGTGAAGCATTTTGTGCGAGAATGCTTGCCTTTTAATAACTTAATTTGAAACACAATTTGTCCAAATAAGAGGAAGTTTCACATAATTCTACTTTCGCAATAAGCTAGGAAATTCAAATTCTGAAAAAACCATATACTCGGCTGAAATTCAAACGCTTTCAGGGATTTTTTGAGAAGGTTACCAATTGCCTAGTATTAGCCCGAGCCTGGGCTTATGTGATCACTATGTGAATGTCTGTCCACCTCGACACGATACGATGACTCCCTTCAAATTTGAATTGAATTCATCTTAAGTCAATTAATATTGTGGATAAGCTTGAAGATGGGCGTGACTGGATAGTGTTAGTATAGTATATAGTTCTATGGACTGGACAAACGGGATTAAGATGTAAAAGTAAAATCCACTTAGGGTCTTAATTTCATAATACATTGATTTATATAGAGAAATGTAAAATGTATTATTTGAATCAACTTTTATGAATGACAAATTGAAGCTTGGCTCGGGCCATCCGATGTTGTACACTGAGTTTTATTCATGTTTTATTATTCTGAAATACCATCAAAGATGATAGACCGAAAAATCCTCATAAATGTAATTGGAATTTTGATGAGAGGTTCCCAACCCAAGCTGCCTTTACAGATATTCTTATATCTGTATGTCTGCTCATTCTAGTAATTTGTCAAGTCCCCTATCAATCAATTAGAAACTCTAGATAGCTTCTTTAGAAAATGGTAAAATAATACAAATGCATTAAAAATCCTTCGGAAACTAAAATACAGCATCATAAATGTCTTCCTCTCTATTTGATGGATTTGATGATGAAAAAGTTCCGGAAAAAGTTCCCGAGAAAGCTCCATCCGAACCACCACCCCCTTTGAGTAAACTGGACATATTTGAAGAGTTTTGATGACGATGTAATTGATGAAAGTTAAGTCCCATTTGATGAATAGGATTGAGACTCAATTTCAAAGTTAGAGCATCTGAAATCTCAGCGTAAATATTTTCTTCTTCCGTAACCTCATCAATCACGGTGCCATAAGGGACATCGGGGCTTCCGTTCCCTCCGGAAGAGTTAGACGAGCCATTATTATGGATTGGACTAACACTATGATTACTAATATTACCAAAGCTGGTACCGGCTGAACTGTTGCTGCTATTCGTGCCATTGCAATGCACGCTTAAGACATGACGATGATTTCGTGATAGCAAGGGTTTGTGTTGATTGCTGTGACTAACATAGTTTTTGTGATTTGACAAAACATCAGGGACTGATTGATTATTATGGTGAAGGTTAGAACGATTTTGTTGGCTAAGAACGTGATGACGGTTTCGCTGTTGGTGATTCAAGTCTATTGGTTGTAAGCTTTCTTGTGGCATCTTGATTTGATCTTGCTGAAGTTCCTTATCTTTTTCCCGAGGCAGTTGTAACGGCTGATGTTTACTTTTATTCTTCTTACCAGCCATGAAATTAAAAAGTGTAGACAACTTTTTAGTTTCTTCCTCCTCTTCATCCTGTGTCAAGGAGATGGACACGCTCTGTATCTCTACATTGAAGGATTTCGAACGACGTAGAGGATCTTTACTATTTCCAAAAGGAGCACTTGACGGACGGAACAAAAGTGAGAGCTTTGACGGAGTTGGAGGTGAAGAGCGAATTCTCAAGGATTTATTTTTGTCTCGAACAGATAAAAGATAGGACCCCGTCACTGTTCCGCCTTTGCCTGCTTTACTCCCAAATTGATATGGTCTTATTTGTCTTCTCCAATTATCTCCTTCCGTTCTGCAAAACGTCAGTGCTGACTTGTAGCCTGTGGACTGGATGAATAGGTCTTCACTCGTCATTTGGGATAGGTTTAGATCACAGTCTAAATCTATTTCAAACAAAACTGGCTTATCTCTTAGGAGGGTGCAGGCAAGGACAACTTCTTCAGTATCGACCCTCTCCACTGACAGAGTTCCTGACAAGCCAAAAATAAAATTCAGCCTTAAAAACACATTCATGTTAAGATCTCAAATTATGAACATAACATGCTCACGCTCGTTGACGTGAGCTTTCGGTTTAATTTTATTTCTCTTCACACATACCACTAAAATCTGGAAGATTTGACGGAATAGCACCATAGACCATTTTAGTCCTTAGAGGAAGTCTCTGTATCCTGGCGATTGCTGAGAGAGGATATATATGCTGAGGATTTCGACCCCCTCGAGGAGCGATAGGGTAGAACACTCCTGTTGCGGAGAATGGGACGAATAGAACCTAAGAAATAATTAGAGAGATTAGAAACAACATCTTAGACTTTATTGTTAGATCGACGCAGTTTCAGCAGCGTCATTTATTTAAACATCTATTCACATGAATATGCATTAGGCTTTGAATCGAGAGCTTGTAATTTAGTGGGAGAGTGACAAGGCAGTTTGACCCACATTTTGAATGGTAACTATTCAATTAAAAAGTCCCTCCTGTCTGTGTAGCCTTAAAATTAAGAATCGCCTTGATCCACCGAGTAGATTGATTGTTACATTTTAATTGATTTAACAATACAACATGTTGTTGACTTTTATTCACTAACCTCAATTAACTTTAGCTGTCCTTCAATAACATTTTTCCGACGGCAGTATTTCATTTTTACAATCGAATCAAGGAATATCAATTCCATTTAGTTTCTTTGGCCGGTTTGCCGACAAGTCATTCTGATACTACTTTAATTCTACTATCCATCAAAAGTAAAGAAAATTGGTTCAGAAAATTTTAAAAAGCGATGATACCGAAAAATCCAAGGTAGTATTTATATACATACGAACACAACACCTAAAAGAAATCCTAATGAAAGTTTTGTGAAATTTCTTGTAAATTATTACAAGCTCAAAAAACAAGATCAAGAATTTTCAACTTTTATTTTTTGTGGTTCTTAAAAGTGTCAGTGAACCTGGCTTTTCGTGTTGACGATGATTGAAGCTCATAATTGGAGATTCATGATAATCTCTATTCTGAAATCAAGCTTCAATTCCATAAGCCTGTCACTGATTTCATTCAAGTACAGAGTTTCTAAAATCGAAATAACCTTTTTCATAGGAATAGTTTAGTCCAACGGTTTAAACGAAAGTTTTGAGCAGAAAATAAAATGTCTTAAACCCGGTTCACTAAACATGAAAAACATATCATGTGGCAAAACTAAAGGTTATATTCAGATCGACTTTTTAAGTTGGCGTGCTAACTTTAATTGAGATATGGATTAGCAATTTCACTGCACGAATGCTGGTGTGATTTTTTGTGTTTTATAGTTGAATCATTCGCGTCTACTTACTCCTTAGCTTTGCCAATAAAAGAAGGTGAAAACCGCTAGTCTTTCATTTCCCAGCCTTCAAGCAAATACAGATCTTACAATCTAGTTACTTAATTACAAATAGAACTTATTAATTCATTTCACTAAGGATTTTCATTTCCGTTTGAAACATACATTCTTCCTCACAGGACCTTGTATTGACATTCTCTTTGATTGCGAGCTTGCGGTGGCCGAAAGAAAAATGAGGCAGATACAGACTTGTTCGTTCTCAAAGGTTGACATGCATCATCATCTACTTTAAAACTCAATCATGACAAATACTTATGTTTTAAATATGCAGCGAATCTACACAACAAATCTTGCAGTTCCAACCTACTTCATGCAAAATAGAATAACAAGCACTAGAACGATAATGCAAAAATTCAATGAATGCGCAGGCAGAAAAACAATGAACTTGCAGTCTGTAGTGCATGCGATCATCGTAGATAAGTACTTATTTAATTCAATGCATTTATATTCTTAAAAAAATGGGTTAGAATGGCTCTGATGCCTGATTTTCAAATGTACATGGATTTAAAGGTGTGAATAATATATGGGTTGGTCCTTCCTTTATGACAGTGCATTTATCAGAATCAGACTCATGAAATCACGAATAAATTTCCAAGTGCCATCATCATTGGCACATCTTACGCGACTTTTTATAAGCAAAAAATTAACAATGGAAATTACTTGAATATCTTTCTCGATCATTTTGAAACTTATTGTTAGATTCTGTCATAAAACTTAAACACCTTTTAGTCTACTTCGACAAACTTTTCATAATTAGTGAGAGTTAGTTTGATGAATTACTAGATTGTATACGGATGAAACTTTCATGGCAAAAGATAGACCTGCAATGAAAGAAATGTCATTTGATGGTTAAACGTACAAATGATGTCTTAACTTTTGTCAGGCTCTGAGTCATTTCGCACAGACTCGTTCACAAAGGTTTTTATTTTCTATCTTGAAACTAAATGTATGTTAGTATCACATTATATGTCCGTCACGCTTTCAATCTCTTCGAATGAAGATAAGTGAGAAAATATGATAATACCAGAGCTTCCCTCAAATTTTAAACCATTATCTACTATCAAAAAGGATTTAAACCTTTTGATACTGAATTAAGTTTTGTGTGCGAACCGCACGATATTCCTTGTATCGTTTCTGCATTTAATTTAGAAGTAAAACTCGTAGGTTGTATTACTATCACAGAAGTTAGAGGTAACACATTTCATGCAAATAATCAATATACCTACGTATCCATTGTTGTGTAGATGGCTTCTTTTTCTGAGAAGAAAAGCAAGCTACTGTTATGTTATCTTGTTCCTGAATCCTTTAATTCTTTAAACATTCCACTTGTTGATTGTGGCAATAATTAGCTTAAGATAGTCATTTTCGGTTTGTTTAGTCAGTACAAATGGACTACTATTTCAATTTAGATATTTGGGGGCAGATAACAGTTGAAGTTGTAAGCCATGGGAATGTAATGAATGGGATAAGCGTAAGGTATTGGTTGGTTATTCACTTTGTATTGTGGAAAACTGACTAAAGAAGAGAAATTGCATCGTACTTCATCGTTTATATTATATATAAAATTAGCCCGACCGTCAATCTCCGATTTTTCGGTACAATAGGTTGTCAAGAAGAGATTGAAATTTTTTTACATCTGCATTAGAGACATTTGTATTGTTTTCTTTTGAAACTCAATAAAAGCGTAGTTTATTTGCAAGAATTTTCAAAAGTGAACATTGTAAAAAAATTAAATGCGTAGCACTAAAACATGGATAATTGTACTGCTGAACTGATGGAAAGTTTGGTGATAAAATTTCTTAATTAAAATCATGATCTTCTAATACCTGTTCACCTAAATTGGACGCCAGTATCATCGTATCATAGATTGCAAAAAATCCTTTTAAATGAATAGCTGATTTTAATTTAAAAATCTAAAATAGAGTAGATAGGTGAAAATTAAATTCGATGAAGTGTGCAAATCCAGTTTAGATAATAGAGATGAAATTAAAAATTCATGAAGATTGATTGAAATCGTTATACTATAATAAAGTTTCCATTAATAATTTCAAATACTCTTGTATGAGCATGAGCTCTTGAAAGAAATCCGGTTTAAACCTTACGCGTGACTGAAAATGTGCGTTACTATAAAATATTCACAAGTAAACCACTTCAAAATTAAAAATATAGATAGTAATAATTTTAATGCTTATTTCGTAGACATTAACATTGATATTTCATAGAAAACAAGATTTTATCAACTCTCTCACTTTTAATCAAGTACTCGTCTTGTGGATGAACCACCGTTTAGTCGTTAGTGCACTAGTCGAGCAGAAGAGCTTTTTAAATTACATTTAAATTGTCGGCTTTATGCTATTTTAATTTCAGTGAAAGCGGCGCTACTTCTGCTATATTTATCTAATTAGGTAGTATTAGGTACACTTTTTCGGTGTTATGGCTTCGTATATATTAAGCACGAAAAGAAGCTGAAGTCTACTAAACTGAGTTGATGGAGCCAAGTTCTTTACGTACAACTTTTGCAGCTTAATGTTTTTACAACTTTGATTTGTCTACATGATTTGATCGCACAATAAATGCTATTTCCAAAATTATCTTAAAGCCATAATTTTTGTAAACTTGTAAAATAATTCTGGGGATTTTTATGCATTAAATTTTTTGTTAATTATCAATGCTTATCATTCAGTAAAATCATGAAGTAGGTTCCATCCTAGGAAGGGACTGACTTTTAGTTAGTTTAGTTAGAAAGTTAGCCATACGTATAATATGAACACTTACAATTAGATATTGCAAGTGAGTTACATTGTTTCATAAACTTTCCACTTTATGGTACTATTTCATATGTGTTATGTAGCGATTCCGAATTATTTCAAATAACAAGATGCTCTTTTAAATGGAAATAGATAGGGAAGATAGCTAGTACAATGGACAATTGCTGACAGCTTATTAGTTATGCAGATTTACAAGCTTGATAATTTCCATTATCAACATTCTTATTTCACATTCAAACGTAAGAGCAGAATGAGGAGAGTAAAATGCTAGTAGTTTAGTTACGTATGTAATTTTCTTCCTTATGTCTAACTGAAAACGGCTATGTATGTATTCATAACGTTACAATTATATATTTTTTGTATTGATCCTCATACGTTCCTAATTCTGTGATCTTGAGTGACAAAATCAGAGATGAAACAGATGAAAAATATATGAATAGCTATATAGTTACATTTTGACAGTTGAAATTGTTGGCAATTATTAAGAAGTAAGGCATCCATCTGTTACCACAAAAAATGACAGTGGAGGCGCGAGGCGAGTCTCATTCAGTTCAGTTCAGTTCAGTTAGTCTTTATTTACGTGTCAATTTGATTCAAAATACAGGGTATTCTGTTCTCCCATCCGTGACACGGAGAAAATATAAATATATAAGTTATACAGACATTGGACGGTATCATAAGCATTGCCGGTCGTATGCATCATCACTTCTCACAAGTACTAGATTAGTTAGTTCTCATGCAGCATAATATTAGAAGAGGACATATCCAAGGCTTTAATTATGTTAAGCAATTGATTAATATCTTGCGTACTATATGAAAAGTTTATTTTGAACCCGTCATCCAGTGAAAAACATGCGAGTGTGTATTAATTATATTTGGTAAGTACTTTAGTTTGACTTTGAACACAAATACATGGAAATTAAAACTGGATGAATTTTTCGCATAAAATATCATAGGACTGATATGCTTTATAAATTACTCGAATAATAAAACGAGAAATTTAAAGTAGCACAAAAATCGCCAAAAAATACTTCCCATGCCGGGAATCGAACCCGGGCCTGCTGGGTGAAAGCCAGCTATCCTAGCCACTAGACCACATGGGAGAAGTTAGAGATGGATGATCTTCACTTTTGCCAACTTCGCTTTTACATATTTTTTTGTCAATAGTTTGCTAAAAGTTAAAATCGAATGATTTAAATTTAGGTTTACTTAACCACTATGTGATGCAACATCATCCATGTCTCACAGCGGGTATCCCATTCTAATAATAAATAAACTTATATATTGCAGCAACTTTACAACAAAACTTTTGATGGTACAAAGGTGAAAAGTCAATTCACAACATCACATTTCAGATACTTAGGAAAAACTAAGGCTAGTATTTGTGCTAAGGCTTAATTGTTGCGGTAAACAACAAAACTAAATTCATTTTTGTGTGAGAACCAGAGGCCTCATTCTTTTGATTACATAACTCATGCTCTAAACCTCAAATTCAACACATATTTTAATGATTCCGGGCTCAACAATGACCAACAAGAACAAGAACTTTGAATGGCACGTTTAATACTCGGTTTACATTTTTCTTTGGAGGATAAAGGAATCCCTTCAGAATATGGAATGAAAAAACTAGAGCAATTTTCTACTTACAAACTAAAATAGAATATAAAGTTTTATACATCCTATTTCTTGTAACACAGATAGCTTTTTCAGATGTTTGACTTCCGAGTTTTATACCTCTGCTGATTTCTGCTGTCCCTTTTAAAATGGAAATTCGCCCGATATAAATGCAACGGACTATGTAAATTATGTCTCAAAGTTTAATCTGAATTCTGAAGTGGCCTTTTAATCGGGCACCTTATAAGGCGTAGAGTGTTAGAAAAAATGCTTTAATATTTTACAGTATTTATTGCTGTCGTTGAACTGTTGACTGTTAAGGTGCCACCTCGCTTGACTCTTTGCCTCTTCGTTCCTGTACTGTCGTGACTGTCAAATTGTCACCATGTATTTTGGAACATATAATTTTATTACACAATGGGTTCTTGTTAGCTCTCAGCTTCTAGGAAAGGGGCAATTCAACTCGTCTCGAAATGTTTTTTACTGTGTAGGTAATTTGTTGTTGAGGAGGAATCAATTCACAGCTGTGAAATTTCGAAAATTCTTGCTTCACAAATAATACAGAATGATCTAAAACACAATGTAAACTTTTAACGCATTCTAATTCATTCACTCTTAACTAAAAACTTTTCTAAATTCACAGGCATATATATAATCTATGTAAGAGCTTATTATTATTATTATTCCATGCTTCAATAAAATTAAGCAAAGCCAAAATAATACAAATCAATTGCAATTGATGGCAATAATTATTTAAATAAAAGTTGACCTTGTTAAAATTTTCTCACATTGAATTCCAGATTCCATCGAAGATAATCAGTTTTATTATAAACCTACTCTGGATATAATTTTTTTTAATCCTCAGCAAAAACGTATTAGCAATAAGCTATATTGAAATAGCCTCTAACCTTGAAACTTGAAATGGTTCACTAACCACCGCTCACCACGCATATAAGCCCAATATAATTACTTCCCAGTAACTGCCTGAAGTTCTATCTAACTGATTGTAATACTAAGAATCTGTTCACACCCTTGACTGGAAAATTGGAGCTGAATTAGTCAAACTTCCGACACATCTACTACCATTCAAGGTAATCGTAAGGTTACGCTAAATTACAGACGTTGCCCCTGGCTCTGCTAACATTTTATAACAATTGACCAGACACATACAATTAGACATTAAGTAGTAGGCAAGATTTGTTGACATTGATTACTTTCACGTTTGGAGATTTCGGTGATTGTATCTAAATACAGGTAATTAAAGATGTAAATAGCTTCATAGTGTATCATTAATTTATGAGACAGGTAACCTAGATAGCTGCACAATCCACATTAATCACAGTACAGAACAACCATGTTTCTAAAGTATCTGTAAAATCTTACTGTGCAGTGTGCACATTAATGTTGAATTATAATTTAAGGTATGTTTAAAAATGTATTAGCAAAATAGGATGAGGTTATCACTAAAAGTCATAGTAGCTGTTCAAGAAAATGATTGTAGATTTTATAGATTAAAAAGTGAGCTAATAAGATCGTTATCGAGATACGGAAATCAAATAGTCGTAAATCCTTCAGCTTTTTAGGAACAGTAACCATTAATGGGTAATGGGAGATTAAATTGGTATGTAGATTCAATGCCGACCGTATGAAGCTAAAAAAAATTATATCATCTAAATGTTCCTTATTGGATCTTTGGATCGCTTTAGTGCAATCCAAAGGATAATGTGTCCATTCGTGATGCAATGGAATGTAAACATTTCAAACTTTAAATACTTAATTGTTTTAAACATTTCAGGTACTTGTAAGAAGTTTTGCTCAAATAAAATCAGCGATGAAAACTTTTTTTAAGATAATTTTGTGCATTTAATTTAGGTCAAATGATCTCACCTCATTATCAAGACTCAGACACTGGACATACTGAAACGGCTGAGGCTGTGAATTCTGCAAGGATAGACTTCGAGCAACCAGTCTTCCACCAAAAGCTCCAAGGCTTCCACTCAAGAAGCTGGAAGTTTTGTGATTTGGATAAGATAGTCCTTTGTTAGCACCTCCTAGGTCGGCCCAGACTCCCAGAAGTCGAAGAACAGACCCAGCCTTCATTGTTGACCTGACGTAAACGGATTTGCTGCCCGGTTCTACAGGAATTAAGTTATATAGTTTAATAAAAAGATTATGCAAATCATCCTTCTTCAGACGCATGCTATTAATAGGACTAGCTGAATATGAAATCAAACTACCTAAAAGTACGCCCAATGCATTCTACAATCAAGATATCAGACTACAGACACTATTGTGCATTCAAGATTCAGGATGTAAAGGTCATTGGCATTCAATGGAGTTTTGTTCTATCATCTATATTCTGTTTCATTGAATTTAAACCACAATAATATTATCCAGATAGAGAAGACATAAACAGAATTGACAGAATTTTTTTATTTTATGGTTAAGTAACAATCTAAATAGTATACTGTTTACTTTTCCTCGAGTCGAACAAAAAATATCATTATTTTAATTCGACTCATCTAAATGGATCTTTTCATCGTCCAAGTTAATCTATCAAAGAATCGGCTAATCTATCATTTAAACGTGAGCCTAACAATTACAAAGACTTTTGATTTTCCTTAATTCGTTGGATTAATTATTACTTCTTCAAAGTTGCAGTATTTCTGGCAGTTGTTGATAGGTTTATATTATCTAATAATTTTTGCTTATACTTTTACTAAGATAACCGATAAACTCTGGGACTTGATATCCAAACTCAATGAATGAGAGAACATGCCTGCAGTAGTGAGTCTAACTTAGAACTCATCAATAATGGAAATTATTCGCTTGAACGGCTGAACAAGCTGTTCCAATTCTACAAGTTTCTAACATATCTACTACCATCTGCTGATCGGTTAGATAATTGAAGCAATTTTCCAAAGCCCTGTGCACATTTTTTAAGAGATTTGATGAAATTGTGGCAACAGGTTTTCGGCGGTTAACTACAGCTGACCTTGAGGCAGATGCTAAAAGTTTAGAAACATTTGGTGACCACAAGATAAGAATTGAGCTTCTTCATTCTACAGCCTTGCTTGGTGGTAGGCATAATTACCGTTACCTTACTGATTACCTGTCATGTTCTGAGCCATTTCCCTAAAACTCATGATAAATTACAAAATTGGGAGATCAAGGTAAACAATGGCGTGAAGTTATCTATCACACATTCATAAAGTGTCAGAACCGAAATTGGCTAACCGTGATGATTATTGTCCTGCGTATTTCTGGGATCAAATGCCAATGAAACGTTTAGTCTTACCATTAGAGTCTGTGAGCTTGTAAACTGGCACGTCGAACTTTGTAAGAAATGCTGGGACTCTGGCTGCCGCAAGTTGACCCATTGATGTCAGCGTCATAGCACACTCCTTCCCTTCTTGGTTCAGGAGAGTGAACCAGCCTAAAATGTAAAAAAAAAACATCATATAAGATTTTGACAGGATTATAGAATTCATGAAACATTATAGGACACAACACATTTTTTGTCTAGATTAACTTCATGCTAAAAACTTTTTTGAAGGGCGTTGTAAAAGAAGTAATTTCGGGTATTACCTTAGTTTCTACGTGTCTAACAGAATTACAATTTTGTAGCATTGAAATCATAACTGTTATTAAATTGACATTCTAATTGAGAAACTGCTGCGTATTTTATTTAATAAAATGATAATTTTTGTATTTTATTTCAGCCAGTTCAGAGGTAAAAACAAAAATTAAATTTATAGGTAGATATCAAGCCCTTTGTTGTTGGTTTCACAATTAAAGTACAGTTAAGGCATGCCGAATTTTTATTTACAAGTGCGAATAGTCATTAGTCGTCACATTGTCACCTAAGCAAGTTCAGCTTTCGGTTCTAAATGGTCACAAGTTTTTAGGAGGGACGATGAGATTTGTGGAAGTAAAGAGGGTAATGATAATAAGTGCACTTAGTTCATAATTGGAAAATTGAATTCCACACACAACATACGAAAGTTCGTCTCTGTCATCTGCTCAGAATACGAAATTCTTTGGGACTCGCAAAAGGATAATACATGCTTTTGTACTTTAAGGCAAAAATTGTCTAGCCTCGTCAGACTTGACTGTGTCTAATCAAGATAGATGAAAGTCCCAAAGTTGTTAAAACTGTTTGCGGTATTTCTTATGATAGGTTCAGGTAAACGTGTAATTTCTGTCCTTCTTGCTTCTAACAGCTTTCTTCATGATTATACATTCATTCATTAAAATATACAGAGACTCATCTTCGTTAAGTACCTTGAATCTAGAATTTACTTTTTACAAACGCAGTGACCTAATCCTTATTCGTCGATTAATTTGCAATGAAATTTTACCCTATCGTTTGACATGTTTACTAGAGATCGATTGGATGTTCTAGTTTGGAAAGTCCAGGTACGGAGATTCAAAACAAAATCTTTTGACTGCGTTTCTATAAGATATTAAAACCAAGCTAAGAGGAATTTTTGCATGTTTGATCCAAAAATACTAATATTTATGAGTTTTTAACATCGGAAATTAAATTTTAATGCAAAACTGTTAATAAATATTAAATAAGATTCGACCGCAAATGAACCATCGTGTGACTATCTGTAATATTAGTCGTGAAAAGTTTGTCAAGTCTTAAATAATATAATTAAACGTTCCTTAACACGCCACATAACTTTTTATGAACTCACTAGCTGGAATTACAATGCCTTGTAATTGAATCGTGGGAAGAATAATTCTGATTTATTATGACGGAAGTCAGTAAATTTCAGAATAATCTGCAGTTTAAGACAAAGTTTAAAAAAGCTTCCCACAAAGCATCTGTCATCAATACAATCGGAATTTTAAATACTTAAGTAGAAATTTTGTTTTATTATTATATGCTTATTTTACTATAAGAAAAGGATTAGAGTTTTAACCTCTTCTTTTCAGTTCGTTGTATTTATGAATTTGTTCATTATGATTCAATTGCTTTTATCAAATGAAATTGAATTGAAATTGATAAATTGTACAACTACTCAACATACATGTTAGTGGTTTACAGTTTACAAAATCTACAACTGTCCTAATGGTTGTTTATTTAAAATACTGCACCCAAACAGATACGGGAAAGCATGAAAATCATCAGTTTTGATTAGATACAACTCTCAAACCTATTCTTATTGTAAACCTAACAGTTAGCGTTCGATTCCGAGTCCGCAATCATGCAAGATCTACAATCTTGATTTTAGTTAGACACCTGAGATGAAATCTAATCAATTGAAATTATGGTTATGCGTTCCCTACATCAAATTCTCCGAATATCTGCAGTAAACATAGGAATGTTGTGATACAGAATCACGTAACGTAACAGGAGACTAGTAATTAGGCAACGTGTTTTAAACTTCTAGTTCTGATATATGACGAGTTGATCCAGTAACGGTACTAAGTCGTAAAATCGACCAGCTCACGTTCAGCATATTTCAAGTCAATTGGAAGGCAATTAATTGGATTAAAACTTTTGGTGGTATTGAAATTAAGACGACATGTTAAATCAACGTCTAATATTTCATAATTAGATACAAAGCAAACCGCCACCCTAAAAATATAAACTCTAGGTACAGCTCAATTGGGTGCCAATTAGGTGCATTTCCCGTGTTACAAAATCAGCTTGCAATAGATACAAAAATAATCTTTCGTTAAATCTTTTTAAATGGATTTAACTGAAATTGACAATGTGGATATATCATGTATATGTGATCATGAAGGATACATTTCTTGGATATCTGTAGTCTACAATTGTTTAAATGTTGAAGGTATTTAATTTTAATTCATCACACGTATCAAAACTATTAAGTAGTAGCTTTATGTCATAACTAAACTGCTGCTTGCTGTCAGGTCAATACAATTTTCCAATCATTAAGATTACTGTGCCATTTCGTGATGAAATAATCAATGCACAGAAACCTAAGGACAAGGCTAAAAGTTTCATGAAATCGCCGAAGAACCTGTTGCAAAAACACTGAAGCCTTTCCTTGATTCTAGCCACATTTTTTCTCTCTTCCATTCTCTAGTTTAACTAATATTTATTCTTTAATTATGTGCAGGTTGGAGGCAATATTGTATTTCCGTCATAGACAATTAGTACACAATGTGCAGTTAAATCACTTGACCCTGAATGGGCCGCACAATAGTACTACACACATTTCCTCCCTTTCAGATCTTTAATGACAAACCAACACGATGGTCACTCAATCATCAGTGTAGAAAATAAGTAATTTGCCAAATGAGGCTCAACAAGTCTCATTCATGCTACTTTTAATTCCATTTTATCATAATGTTGAGCCGATATTATGAATTTCAAAGCCATCAGACATTCATACGCGTAGTAGATGTATAGAAGGAAGTTTTTTTGAACGATCGACGATACACAAAGTCAATGGTTGACGAAACTGGGCTGGTAATATATTTATACATTTGAATACCTTGTTAACTCAAAAATGCATCTGGGCTGAGGGGTTTCACTTTCATAATGTTCTCTCCATATGTTAACTTTCCGAGAATACATCATAGGTATTTAAAAAACAATCAATTATAGAAAAATTCAAGGATTGATATTGATATCACAAAAATCATCTCGTAGCACTAGATTACTAGTAACAAGCAAGCACTCAAGCTAATCATATCACATGACCTATTCAATTCTTCAATATTCTTTCAATTGGTTTTGTATACATTTCTTCACGGCCTTGTAAGGAATCAAGGCGGAGTGTTTTCTGAACCCAAAAGATCTTGTGTGTCTAGTATATGAGAGGATAATAATGTATGAAAGGAGGCTGAATAAATATTACATTAGGAGATGAATGCGTTTGTATCTGATGTTTAATTGTTGGGATAGAGCACACAGGCCGTCATCTTTTGATTTAATTGAAGCAAGCGTCAAGATCAATCCGTTTTCATCCGCAGTGTTTTCTAAGGGTTTGCCTCCTTCGCCATTTATGGCACTCGTGAACACAAACATTCAAGTCTCAATGGAATTCCCTAATAATGTAATTTAATCCTTTTTGGCCTTTTCGCCAACACACATCATTTTATAAGTGCATTAGCCAGTAAATTGGTGATCTATTTTTCATTGTTGATTTTTTTTCAAAGCTGGCTGTGGAGTGAACAGGTGGGACTTCTCAGTTCTCACTCCACAAGTACCATAAAGTGCTATTGTCACTTGTCAAACTTGATTCCTTCAAGACACTCCACCCAATGGGATGACGATGAGTTTCCTTTATTGCAAAAATTTAACTAGTATGATAAAACTATATGTATTTATTATTCTGAAATTAGACAGTTAATCCATCTTCTAGTTTAGATTGTTCCTCGTTCAGCTTTTGTTGATGTAGAAGCAGTATTTTTTAATCAAATGCAAAGCTACAAATAAATGCAACCACAAATATTTCAAGATACGGAACAAGTAAAACGGTATTTCCATCCCTTATCAGTTTATCAGCAAAACACTAGCAGCTTCTATAGCAAGCATATTATGCTGAAGGGTTAATATCCCTGATACTCAATATTCAGTTGCTTCTTGCATCAAAAGTTCAACTACAGACCTTTGTTGCTTTGCATTGTTGCATTGACGCATTCTCTGACTCATAGCTCGAATCCAACTACAATTTCATGATGGCCATGAATGGATAGTCAGTAAACTTACGGTTTTCATACTGGAAAAAAATTGGCCAAGAGATGACTGTCTGTCATCTATCAATGAAAGGGAGGGCACCTCAACAGAGAGAATTAGTGAAGATTTTGTATTCAACTCGTTTTACTTAGTACTCATTTATCTTTTTATATGTGACAGAAATCGTGTCCTAGCTTTTAATGGTAATCTTAATAGTTCAAGGTCCGATTTGAGAGTGCAATCAACTGTCTGGAATTCACCAAAATTTATTTTACAGTAATGAATCAATGGCTTTAAAGTTTAAGAGAATTAACTATGAGAATCGATGCGAGTAGCATTTGCATAAATTAGTCAACATATTCCTGAATTGGGTGGGACTGGGATTTCATGAATTAATAATTAGTTATATAAGGACTTTGAATGTATTTATCTATAATATCTTTGCACCTTGCGTATTTCTAATTATTTATTTGAGTAAAAAAAAGTATTAAGATGAAAAAGAGAATCTGTTGATTTCAACAAGAGTTCAATATTTCGCATAAAAACTATTCGATCTTAACCTTATTTGATCTACAAGTAGTTGCATAAATCCATTAATTCATAATCTAAGGAAATACTGCAGGTTGTTGATAAATGGCTGTACCACATTCAAATTTTTTCTTAGACTACACAAAATTCTTATTACATATTAGAAATACGGAAACGTGCTTATGATTAGGAAATCCAAACATTTTTCACTCGAATTTTCCTTGTCTTAAATATTCACAAAGCCGAGGAGAATAAAAAGGATGTTATGTATGTATGATCGGTAAATTAAGGAAGTGCAAGTCAATGATGGTGAAAATCATAAAATATCTTCAAGTGTTCCAATTTGAATACCAATCTTATTACAAACGAATAAAGTTAACTTAATAATATTCGGGAAAAAACCTTTGAAATGCTGAATCACATTCATAAAGAACTGAAATATTTCAGCCACAAAATGTCTAGCTTAAAAGATTACTTTATGAGGCTGGAAGTTACAAATAGTATGTGTGATCCTACAGGTGTGGACTTGTGGACATTGAACCATTTAAGGCTCCACTATCACGTGTGGGACTTGTGTGTGAGAGAGTGATTTAAAATGATTAAAAAAATTGGATTTTTTCTTGCATGGAATTTATGAAGCATAAAAAACTTGAAGTTGGGAGATGGAAGACTTTATATCAGAAGTGTCAATACCCGGAGGTTTTCGTATGCCATCATTCACGATTAAAATGTCATATGCCTAATATGTACTATGGAAAAGTCTCTCGCCGTCTGATTATGTTTTGTCCAAACCTGCGGGATAGAAAGAGATGGAAAAATAACGTTCATTGTAACTTTTGATTACAGACGCACAGCTAAACTTCAGACACAATGGGCATGTAGGTGTGAAAATCTTAATTCTCTCCATTCTTTCGAGCTACACACGCCTTTGGTGCCCTGATCAAAGTATAATAATTTTGCAACTGTATTAGACTAGACTCTTGGAGGATACGATTTTGTAATGAATGAATAAATGCAGAATCCAATAGTGGTTTCTAGATTACCATAATATGAGGTTGTGCCATAATGTGCGTGGGAGATTCGCTTCAATGATCTTTACTACATTTTAAAGCGCCTTCAGACTTGGATCCACCTTGTATAGTAACTGTTTCAGAAAGGATCCATCCACAATAGTTTAATAAGGATGTGCTGATTTAATTGTTGTAGTTTATCAATTATAAAGTAAATAAAAACATAGATAGTGCAATTAATTGTCATTGTAACATTTCTAACCCTACCCATATCCATTATCCCAACTATCATCGCTCTAAAATTCAAAATTGATTGCCAAAACTGCAAGCAGGTAATTGGTGATTCAATAAACGAAAGCCAAAGGCATTCAAAATTTACGAGGACATATATGGAATTATGAACCAACTTCAGACAGTAAATCTTGCCTCATCCTGACAGTTTCGTTGCCTTTAACGGATGTCTGCGGTACTTGCTAATTAGCATTAAAAATAGTCTGTATCATTCAACACTGTAAAATCTACTAGCCTTACCACCCTCATGGCGGCTCATGGATGGAGATTGGAAATGTAGGAACAAAATCTATCTTCACACTCACATTCATGGAAAGATGTCATTTGCAAAATGAAAAATTTATTGTTTGGAGATGAAAAGAAAAAAAATTAAGATTAGATAAGGAAAACAGAAAAAGTGAAGCCTACAAGATGAATATGGGAATATGGATATTCATCTCTTGTATTTTCATTTTTTAAATACTCTCACCTTTACCTGTACTCTTGAACAAAACCGTACGAGCAGCAGATTCGAGAAATACTCATGCACTCTCAAAGTTAGTAGAGCAATTAAAATTGAGAGTACACTTATAAAATAATTGTGCTCATTTATTTTCAGATAAAATTGTTAAGCGAGGACGGCATTTTTTGTAAAAACAAAATGCCAAGGGATTACTAGAGTGGAGATTTAAAAGTAAAAACAGACCAAAACAGCTCGCAACCAACCCAGCATGGGGGGATATGATTTGCATTTGTAGCTTGTGTGGCGTACTGAGTTATGTATCTAGATAGTAGTTTAAAGGAATTGTATAAACTTATAAATATGAGTTAAATGCTGGCAACTCATTTCCTATTAACACCTACGAGAAAATCTGTGAATAAATTATAAGTATAATTGGAGCGAACTTGTTCGCATTGCCACCCATTTGCCTTGGTTTTTTTATTAAAAAAATACTCTCTAAACTCTCTAAAATGATTTCATGAAAGGGTGATTCCTCAATTTCAGTCTAACAATGAAGAAAGGCTTTACAAAAATAATTCATACCATGTGTGAGGATTCGTATATGCTGTGCAATGCTGACTCCTCAAATTATAGAACTATAGTCAAGAATCAAGATGTAAGTAATCAATTTCAATTGAAGTTCAGAAAAATAACAACCACCACGTGTTCCACATTGATTATTTTCTTGCTCTATGAACCCTTTAGTTATTTTAATTATGCCAAATAGTTACTGCTACCGATGCGATCAACTCAGGATTTCACTCTGGGTATAAAAGCTTCTTTGAACCTATCAACTTTATAAAGGAATTAATTATAATCAGGAACATACCATCTGCCAAAACACTAAAGTCGATTGGTTCTGCTTTTTCATTGACATCTATCCTTGCCATTCACTATTTTCACTACTACACAACTTCCAAGTGAATACTGTGAATACCACAGGACCGTGAGAAGCATGATCTCATTTCGAGTACATTTTAGCAGTATCTCATTAAAAGCCTATTCAAGCCCTTTCTTACCGATTTCTTTAAAAAATATATCATGAACTAAAAATCTGTCGGGAAAAATTCAAACGAAAGACGTTGCAAAAATTAGCAGTTGATAGAAGTGAACTTTATCTTCTTTCAACTCTCGTCTCATTCTTGTCTGTTATTGGATTCATTTACTTTAAATACTTTGGACAATCAAAATGCACGAGCACAAAATGAAATAAAATTATGACGTAGGTACTTGATTCAGCAAAAAACCAAAAGTAATTTTTCTAGTAAGACGGAACTAAGATTTCAAGGATGGACAGATAAAAAAGAATATAACTCATACGAATAGGGTAAAAACACGGTTATTTGTAAACAAACCTCCGATGATTTATTTAACTCAAATCAAATATGGGACAAACTAAATGGGCGAAATCGTATTTGCATAAACATCATTATCGGGCTTAGGATAATTAGTTTAATGTGTCATATTAATTCAACCTATAAACTATGAGGATGGAAAACAAATATATTCTCACATTGATAAACTAATTTAGATTGATTGATAAACATTCAATGAAAGGTTTAAAATACTTGAAATATTTAAAAGTCCTAATCATCATTAAGTCGATCGAGATGTTGCAATGTCAATTAATTCTAGGTATTCTAAATTAAATGTTGAAAACGAATAATGAACCTCTTTCAACCTTCTTAGTTCTTGAATCATCACATAGGCAACAAATTTACTTTTATTAGGTCAGCATGGTTATTATTATTCATGTTCTAATAATTACTCCCTAGGACGTGAGACTTTTATGTAATTAATTCATAATCCTTTTCCTAAGATCATGATGAAATTATAAATTTAGTATCAAAATAAAAGATTCTCGCACTGCTTTGTCATACTTTTATCTTTGATCCTAAACAAACAGTTTTGATAATCCAATGACAGTGAAACTTTTTCTTTGAAATTGTTTTAAATATTATAGCGAAACCTCTCCTACCTGGTTCACAATACTCAAACCTTAATGCCCTTTGGACCAAGCCCTAGCAATCATTTTATGAATCACCCTCTTGCTTCTCGGGAAGAGAATATATGTCTTCTCAGTTCTAAGGCTTTGGAAATATCCTGTAGCCAAGCCTCTGTAATAATCTGGCTACAAATCGTTTAGTACAACCCTGCCAATTTAGTGACTGTCAATAGAAAACCACTGCAAAGGGGAAAACTGAAGAAAAAATGTAAAACGTATTCCTAGAAATACAAGATTGTTTTTTAGCAAACCTATCCAAAGCATAAAAAAGAACTGTGTAGATATTGAGAGAGAAATAGTGAAACAGGTATTTCTAGCTATTTACCATTTACTTAGAATTTTAAGCTCTCTATACCTTAAAATTTTTCCACAGTTGAAATATGTAAGCTACTGTCATATCTTTCGTCAAGTAGTCATCGATGACAAATTTTATAACCTAGGAGCGGTTTCCAACTGTTTAGAAGTAAATAGTACATATTGTAGACACTATCAAATCTTTCAGGATGATTTAGGAATCTCCGAATTGAACAATAAAAAATTACGATTTTTATAATGCTGACTATATTCGATTACACCATACACTATTTAATGCACGTATTTTATATTTTCTTTTTGTCGTGTCAAAGATTTCATTCACTTTTACAGATGCAAATTACGTCATTACTACTAGTTCGAGGAAGACAGACGTAGTGATTTATTTATTTTTCGAGACCGTTTGGACAAAAGATTTAAGGCAAATTAGCTTCATTAGTCAAAATAATATTAAAATTTTTTGTTTCCAGCAGTTTCTGAGATGCTTAAAACTTTTGCATACGTGTGAGGTATAAAAAGCCAGGTTTCAAAGTTTTCTACCATCTTAAAGATTTAGAGAGACAGAGCTGAGGTCAACTGCTGATAAATGATTGTCCAAAATTAAGCGTAAAATTCAAATTTTCATCTACGGTCTTGAATCCAAGAACATTAATACGTAACTATGTCTAACTGCATTGCTTATAGTATGATAAAAGTTTAAATAAATCATCTAATTTGATATCATCTCCATACAGATATTTGAAGGATTTAAATTATGCTTAAAAAGGCGTGCCAGTTACTAAATGCAAAGACATTAACATCTTTAGTATAAAAAACTTCTAAATTCATTTTTTATGTATCTTACCCCCATTGAAGCGCAAAATAAAGGAGAAGTTCAAATTGAGTCTAAGGATGTATAATTATTCTGATGATGATTACCTTCTCAAGTACTTGAGAAAAAAGAAATACAATTTTGATTGATCGAAAAGCTCACAGATTCCCAACTTTAAAAATTTATTAAGCAACGAAATTAGGGTTCTCAGTTCTCATTACTAGCCGTGATTAAATGAGAAGTATTTTTCATCTTCGCGTAATTACTGGCGATTAATAGAAATAGTATTCTGAGAAACTATTCAATTATTGAGTAAAGCTAAAGTCTGAAAATTTCAATTAATTTTGCCAAGGTAAATTTTCTTAAAGGGAACTTACAACTGACAAACAAGAAATTTTGTATTCATACCAGGTACCTATTACCAGCTTTGAAATACGTGATCAATTTAGAGTGTACTCCATTGTTTAAGCCACTATTAGTTATCACACAAACAATGATGCAGCACTACGTTCAGGGAATCTAAAGTTCTCTTGGCGAGAATATCGTAACATTGACAGAGTATATTATGTCACAAAATCTAGTCCCATGATATAAAATATTGGAGATAAACAATCTTTGAGAGTTGTTTGGCAAGTCCCAAGTTAACACGACTATTTATTGCCACCTTAGGCTTTGTAGATTTCTTATAAAGGAAGTCAACACGGAGTGATTAAAAGTGTATTTGGTATTTGCCAATTCGTATTATATCTTTTAAGATATATTATAAATGTTATGCAATTATCGTGTACTCAGGATATAGTTGGTGTATGCATTAGGAGATGAAAATTAAAATATGAATTTCTTTTCCATCGTTAAAAAATGTGTAAGAGGGGAAAATGAAGATATTAAACAACTTTACAGCTACCAGTTCGCACTGTTGCACTCTGTTCGTATTTGGTTGTAAATAATGAATTGATAATGATGATAATCTATACATGCACTGATCATATTGTTCTGCACCTCTCATTTTCTACCAACTTCCAATCACGTCAAGCGAATATGGTAAATGGATTCGTATTGGAATAAAATTCTAAACATTCATGATATGAAAATGGATCTACCTGTTGCTTCCTCGTTCCAATTTTGAGACTGTGACTCTGATTCGAAACTAACTTTTGTCTATCCTATTTGATACAGAGCTAAAAATATTCTTGGTAGAGCTAGCCGAAGCGAGTACCAAAAATCAATTCAACATCATCATGACAGATTATTCACTGAAGCTATTGTATTAAATCAAATCAATGCATCACATGACTTTTCCCCTTGTGCACTTTCAGTTCTGCTCTCATTAAGACGTTTTGCAAGAAAATCTGAGCGCAATTTAACGTGGCCTATCCATACAACTAACTCGTGCACTATGAAAGTTTCCTACAAATACTTTATTGTTCTCCTCGCAATGCCTTACATATTGTTTACATGTCATTTACATATCTGAATCCTCCTAATTCATTTGTTTACGTCGATCTCGACTGAGTCAATTGTCCAACTTATAATTAAGCATTATTCTGATTTCAGAGCTCACGAAATAACTCAGCCAGTAAAACTGTAGAATAAAGCAAAATAAAGACTTCACAATGTTTACCGTAACACATTTATGCTCGAATATCGAATTGAAAAATATACTGTCAGTCTCATTATTCGTAAGTAGGTGGTTTTTAAGAATGAAAGGTACTTTGATACCCCCAAAGGAAGATCAGATATTTATTGTGCCTAACCCAAATTCATAATCGTGAAAACATTGCACCATGCATCGAGGGTTGAGATTTAGGTGTGTGATCGATTAGGTCATTTGGTTGCCTTGAGCCTAGATGTTTGTTTGGGACCCAATGTTATCACAAGACGATGCACACTGCACAATGTGCATAAAAGTACAGTTAAACTAAATTTTAAAGATAAACCAACAGAAATGTCCATTATGGCATAACCACAATAATATCCCTTATAAAAATAATAAAGTCAACTCGTAATAATCGTTCAGCTAATAACTTCGCCACAGAGGTTTATGTCAGAAGCTATTGCATACTTATCTGCTACGGAATGCAATCATTGCAATCCCATCGTTGATCATGTGTATGTGGAAATTGGCAATGGAGTAGCGGGAACATAATTACTATTTCCCTATTTCCCAACACGCATACTTTTTAATACATCTGGTTCAACTCGAATTTGAGCTTATTCCTTTGAATTCACATCATTTAGACTCATCATGAGAAGCAGAATTGCAATCGCTGTTGCCGGTGTGATATGGCTACTAAATGATACTACCAACATATTACTACATTACATGATAACGTAACGGGTTCCATTTTTTATTCAGACATGCTTCATTACGCTACCCATAAGGTGTTTTAAGCAAGATAATAAAAACCTAGAGTTTTTGCACTTTATAAGTAGGTACTATAAAATAGCTGCCACCTAGGATTAATGATGCATACGTAATACAATATTGTTGGGATCTAATGACGAGATTAGAATGCAAGCCGATGTGGATGGAACGGAAGACCATGGAAAAGAAGGGTGCAAATGCAAATCATGCATTGCTTGCCATACCGTGATC
This sequence comes from Agrenia bidenticulata, assembly GCA_034694785.1. Lineage (NCBI taxonomy): Eukaryota > Metazoa > Arthropoda > Collembola > Entomobryomorpha > Isotomidae > Agrenia > Agrenia bidenticulata. The sequence continues at coordinate 65,215 of JAQFYM010000097.1, forward strand.
TATCGATTCATGCTGAAGATGATTTGTTCTCAGCCTTAATGTTACATGGAGATGGTGTGAAGGGTGTACGAGAGATGCATTCAAAAGTTGCAAGACTAGAAATGAAAATGAAAATTGGAAGTACACACACACAGAGATACAGGGAATTGTATAATACTGCACTACGGTCAAGTCATGAAAACTTGAAACAGTATGGAAGATAGTTGATTGAGTTAAGTGTCATGTCAAACCAAAATCGAAAGGCATGGGAAGAATAAAACCTGTGCGGAAGACGTCAGAAGAAGGAGTTGCCTCAAGCAAGACCATTGGGGATAACTTATTGCTTATTGAACTCAGATTTGATGCCTTAATTTACACCTTGAATCCTTAGAGTTGAACGTATGGAACGAAAGGGAATATAGGGAGTAAATAAATAACTATTGATAAGTAGAAGATGATAGATTACAGTTGAGTTATTGGTGTGCAGATTGCTGAGAATATTTCGTAATTCATATGATTTCTTACCTGGGAAGGAGTCAGGGATCACGACACTTGGGCCGGTTTCTTTCCATTTCCCATTCTTATGGGCTTTGAGACACTTGGCCAAAACTTTGGTGGGTCGGTATTTCTTGTAAAACAAGAGGGGCTGGGAAATGTCCACATCCGCGGGGAGGACTAAAGTTTTGAGGAGATTCGCTTCATCGCAATTCGTCAGCCGTACAACCCTCGGCAGTGGAAATGACGTGAGAAATTCTTTAATGGCATATGTTTCCGGGCTCCATGATAAAAACCGGAACCGGGTGCTTCTGGTACTGCCAGAGTCAGACAAATTGCACCCGTTAGATTTCAACATACTGGCACTTCCTGACACGGACATTATCGTATGGGACAAGAGAGGGTTTTTGTTATTGTTATCACAACTGCAGATTATTTTAACGGTTTACACATAAGAAAAATAATCTAGGCAATCCCTTGAAGTTATACAGAAGCCTGCTTGCGTGACTCTCCAATCCTCTTCGGTTCTATCTTGGGCCTGCATGCAATGCAAACTGCAACTCGTTAGAAATTAAAGTCAAACTTGATGCAGAGAAAAACGGCATTCCTCTTTAAGGCCGGAATTTTATCTGACAACTCTTGTTAAATTCCTATTCATTTAAAGTCACTCAAGCAGACAGAATAATCAAAAATGTTATGCGATGCTGGTGTGAGGGATTGGTCACAGAAATAAGCGACGGGCTGTCTAGCAATCCATGGATATCTTCTTCTGTGGATGAAGATCTCTCAAGATTTGATTCACTTTCTCTCCCAAACCGCGTCAGATAAACTTCCACCACTAACCAACAACTCGGTAGTATGAAGCGGTGAACGCTTTGTGACTCCTGATTATTGTCAAGAACTACAGTTACACTGATAAATCTAATGCCTCTTCTGATGTGCTCTCATAAATAGCAAAGATCATTATCTCCGGCTAACAAGGCACCCAAGTGTTCAGCATAAGCCACCTAGACGCTACTTTTTGTCTTTGTTCTTATTCTGGTTAATTCAATGAAAGAAGAGTAAGTAGGTGATACTACCACAACGGTATCAGGGAAATAAAGCTTATTCTATGGATTCATTCAACCAAATCATTTTCCATAACCATCCTCAAAAGAAGACAAGTGTTCCAATTTTTCACGCAATCTGCGAACAATTCCCTTTTGCTTGCTTGATTAAAGCAATTTAGTTCCGGGGAAATCGATACAAATACAACTTCCTTATGTCCTCCTGTCTCTACTGTGGGGCCTTAATTCGTCAAAAGTTTTTAAGTCTCTTTCTTGAGGTTTGGAATAGCCAGCTTTAAAAAACTTAATTGATCTGTCACAAAACTGCTCGATATTATCCAACGGTAGTAAAGTTAGATCTACAAAAGTTGGCTTCTTCAGCTAACACACAATTGTTGATTGTTCAATATATCGAGAATGTGAAGCTGTTTGCGGTGGTTTTATTTGTCTCGTAATAATAAGACTCCTGTTGCTTGAAAAAATTAATGTGACTCTTCCCCATGTGCTTGGTATATATATGTTCTTATATAATAATACAGCACTATTTTTACATGGTGTGAGTTATTGCTCCCATCGACTGATGTGCATAGTTGGAGATATTAATTTAAAAAGTATTGTAGCCTAGGATTGCTTAGAAGGCTTTGTGGGTGTTGCAATCTGGCTATTGAATGGAAATTTAATAAATTGGAATTGCACAGCTCACTTCAACTTAGCCAACATTCACACAGACTTAACCTGGGCTTGGTCACTTAAATAATCGGCTTGTCCTCTCTTGTCTTTTATTTATTTGTTATTATTCACTCCACTGCTTTATTATTCTTCAGTCGAGTTTACTACATTCTATCCATTCTTAAGCGCCCCATTTATAGTGTTGAGTAACCCTTGTGTCAGAGTGTGGGGAGAATTATGGAGCATATCCAACATTAATCCCTCTCAGCTTATCAATGAAATGCGGCTTTGCCTTTAAGAATTACGATTGTTCTTTCAGATGATCAAGTAGGGAATCCTCATCCTCTAAAGTCGGGGTATTATTATTGTAACACTGAAATTTTCAACACTTAATAGTTAATACATTTCTTCACTATTATTAGGCTGTCGAATTTTGAGAGAAAGGAAACTATAAGAGCTAACTGTGAATAGCCCAGCTATGATTTATCACTCATTCATGTAGATTTAATACATCTCTTAAGAATGAGATGAAGCCTTGTGTCCCAAATAGTTGAGATTCGGCCACAGTGCCATCAATTGTTGAACCTTCGAGAACGTCTTTGTTTGGGTGATTATGACAAGGATTATTTTGATGGGTGTTATCACTCTTTCCCTCCTTTTAAGTTTAATTGTGAATTGGCAGAGAAAATCTCAATTGAAAATTATTTTCCGTTACTCGTTTCTATTTCCATTCTTTAGACTTTTGATGTCCAATTTTTGCACTGATTTTTTTACTTGGTCACCCAAGATTGGGTCAGTAGAATTTCCTTGAATTGAATGTCAATGCGAATAATTGACAAAGTCCCTTTTAGGGTTCTTTGGGTTATGATCTTCATCCTGGCATGGTCATTTATTATGGTCTTTGTTCTGTTTTCTCACACTTAAGCCCACTGTCACGTCACCACCCCATGAGGCCTTCAAGTATAAAAATGTATTTGTAAAGACAATCAGATAAAATAAATACTTCATTTCATACATGCATTAATATTTTTTTCGTCGCAAGGACTTAATCAGGAGACTATAAAATCGTTCATACAAGTATCAATAGCTGAGAAAAAATAAAGACTTGAAAGTAGTACGTCAATAAGATAGATATGAAATCTCTTATCCATACATATATTTCTGTTTATGGGAATGGAAATGCTTATAAAAATGCCACAAACCCCTATTTCAAAATATTGATTCGCGTGAATAATTTTTTGAACTTTTTACTGCCGGATTAAATCAAGCTTGAATTATATTCTCACAAAAATATGACGCTCGATATAAAATAAAAAGTTGATCAAAATGTATACACAGATACAGGACAATTATTTATTGCTGTCTATCTGCATTAGACATTAGAAGTCTCACAATTTAAAATATAGAAAATTTTATAAGTTTAAATGCATAGAACATGACGTTTACGTTTTAAAACCAAAAATTGATACAAGATAGTCAGAAAATTAATCAACTAATCCAAAATAAAAACATACTATAAATTGCCGCAGTAAATAATGTATCAGCGCACGTTCAGGAAATAAGCCAAAATTAATCAAGAATTGAAATGAACTTCTATCTCCCTATGCATGTTTTGCAACAATTTTAAACAGTTTAATCCTTTCGGGAACTATATTGATTCAAATAAAAAAACTAACGTAGCAGTTTTTTGAGCATTTGAAAAATTAATAGATTAAAGGTCATATCGGTCGTAACAGATAGAAATCGGGGAAATTACTCACAATGAAATACCGTATTCAGATACAGGAATCGGCTAACGCTTACAATTGTAGTTTAAAAAAAATTATATTTAAAAAAAAACTCAATCTTACGTTCAATTTAGTTGGAAATGAAAACTTATGATCCAAACATCCATATCCACAATAGCTTGTATTAATTAACAGTCCTATTCCATATTTAGAAGAATTTCTATACAGATTAACAAAGATGAGTCATATTTCCACCGTTTATCCTAAGTGATTCACTAAAATTGGAGATTGAAAAAAAATCACAAGGAATAACTTTTTTTTTCAACAGCGTCAGTAGCTTGTCGTTTCTTGACCAGTTCCTATTATTGTTCCCCAAGATTAAATTCACTCCAAGTTCAAGAATCTTATATCCAAGAAAACTATCCGGTTGAGGAGTGATATGGTAATTTGAGCTACACAGAGATGTGAGACGAACGACTCAACTATGCAGACTGAGTCAGGAGCCAGTGAATTGCTGAAAACCTGTTGTAAAACCCTAGGTCTATCAACCTCAACAACCCCCAACATCACAAAAAAAATCTTTGCCTGTGAGCGTTTGGCTGGCAGGGGGTTGCATTGAATGCTAATGCCTTTACATGGCATGATTTTATTTTTGATTCTTGGTTTTTATCAAAAAAGGTTTCAGGAATTTACGTTTAAAAATTTATTCCTTCAGAGTATACTAACTTAAGATCGAGAACAAGATTTTTAGGAGGATCTGATCATTAAATCTGTATTTCACTAAACATTTAAATTCTTAAACTTTTTATCTCATCATGATCAGCAAGCTTAAAGAAGTTGAGTTTGGGCAATATCTAAAATAATAATAAGATTTAATTGCTAGTACAAGGACGATTGAAGTGATCACATAGTTGAGCACTGTCAGTTACCCTGCAGGTAATTGTAATTATTATCCCTCCAAAGTGCACGCTTCATGTCCTCGTTGATATCGCATTAGAACGAAATAATTATTAACGTCAACAAAGTGGCAAATTTGTACATAAAAGACACATGTGTTTATTAAATGTTCTGGAAACAGTAATTAGCAGTCGTGCTGGGTTTTTTCTAAACATTAATCTATTATGTATTAATGGAATAGGAATATTTTATTTTTATCAAGTTTGTAGATTTGTCAATCAATGAAACTAATAATGTGGTTGTCCCATCTGAAGGGTTTTGAATTGATTTATCCATCGAAGATTAGTTGAATTTTTTAAATTTAAAAAATTACGATTTGGTTTGGGTTTTTATTTGGTGATTGATGTAAACTTAATAAGCATGTTAAAAATACTTATAAGAAATTATAAATGAATATTTCCCTGTTTTTAAACTAAACTGTCTAAATTGGTTGATTATGGTCTACAAAAGATAAGTACTTGGATTTTAAAATAATTGATATATTAATCCGTTTGTCCTCACAGCTGAAATAATGGTATTTTAGTGAATGCTTGTTTTACAACCCCTTTGAATTTAATAGCATGGGATACTGTTATGTTGTCATCTGTTCAAGCTGTAACTTTTACACAAAATTTTACTCATAGATCCAATAAATGAACTTTGTTTTAATTTATATTTACTATGTGTGTAATAATTAGTCCGTAACATCCTAAAGAATTTATGTATAACTAAACGAGTATATAGATCCATCAGCTTGAGTGCATGGAAAAAATTAAGTCACTATAATGAGCAAGTATGACTGAGCAGAATCCCTTACAAACAATTACTAATAAATAACTGAACAAATGTTATTAGCCTATAAAGTAACAAATACGATAGATTTAAAAGAACTCTCTGCTGGGTTTAATTATAATACCACCGGTCATGTGCCCATAGTCATGCCTTGTTTCCTTCGTAAAATGAGAATAAGGCCCAAATACAACGGAAATGCTTTATTGACAAGAGGAAGGATTATTGTGTAATGCACCATGGCTCTTAATGGGTTTTAAAATACAAAGAAATTTTGTCCGCAAGTGGGGATATTGTGTATTTGCAGAGTCAAGAGTGGTTTTGTTATCAAACCATTTGTATACAAAAGGTTGAGATGATTGTTGTAAAATATTCCCACGGCGAAACAAAAGCAGAAATACGTGAACGTTGAATAATGCGGTCTCTAAGTTACCAGGTACGATTGTATTTCTGCAGGAAAAAAAGTCAAATGCAGCTGAAAAATATTTGCGGCATTATGTGACACACTTCTCACAAAAGTAAACAGGATTACATATTAAATGACACCGAGACTGACAGGTGGGGATTTTTTCAAATATTTCATGTGCAATCGCAATATCAGTCTTATTAGTTATTGAATGTCTGCCCATTTATTTTCCTATTATTATTTTTCCTACGCATTGTCTGCACAGATCTAAAGAAGATAAACAAGATTAATGTCTTATAATAGTTGAATTAAGACCCTTGATTAACGGTTTTATCTTACAAAGCTCTCACCAGAATCTCTTATTTGATTTTAAGATTAAGCTCCACTACGCGAGTAATCTGTGATCTACGATATGTACCAACAACTCCTTATTGCATTCACCAACAATAAGATCATTATGTAAATTCAAGAATTTAATTGAAAATATTGAAGGCGTTGATTAAATGAAAGCTTCTGATACAATTGGATATAATCATTTTCTCATTTTGGCACTAATGGTGAGAAAGTACGAATTTAAATGCAAGGGTGTCTCATAAGCGAGTACACAGAAATAGATTAAACTGAATCTAAAGCTAATATATCAGAATTCAGTGAGGAGGAGGATTCTACATACAGTCCGCCGACTGTAGTTCATCAATTACTTGATGAGATTTCCGAATTTCGAAGAAGTAAAAGACAATTGAAAGTAATTTCCCCAGAGGGATTAATGCTGAGGAACCAATGTTAAACAAATGCAAGCAGGTGCCCTCACGAATTTTAAGCCACATTTCCTAGAACAATTCCGTGAGGCAAATTTTTTAATACTGTTAGTTTATTTACTTTGCCATAAAACTACCTATCATCATCATCATTCTTATCTCTATTCCGGTTTAGTTTAGTTTACTCCAACACTTTATAGTCTATTCCGTTTAATTTATACAAACGAAGGCTCTATAGCTAAGCTATAGACATCATGCGGTCATTGATCGGGGAGAACGACGACTGTCAGGAGACGTTTGTTATTTTTACGGAGCTTAGGTGCACCCAGTTTTTATATGTAAGTTCTCCTCCATATTAAGCCCATTCTTCACTTAATAGAGAAAAATAAAAGATGCATTGAGCAGTCAAGGGAGTTCCTCTTTTTACATAACATTCAACTTAAGTTAATGAAGCTAATGAAGTGGAATCATTGTCCTGTGCAGTCTAACAAAGATATGCGATTGATAAACAACCGTACGACTTCCAATCGGGAAAAAAATCCTGTCAAATTCTAACTTCTTAACGTATCAATTTTTTGGACGTCTCATTATTACAAAACTCTTCGTGTAACCAACTAATAATCGCTACCAATAGCCTTCATCCGTTACTGACTACATTTAAGGAAAACATAAACTTTATCGGCCTTTTTTTCAGCTCTTTTACTTGTTCGAAATGTACAGAGTTTACAAAGACCGTGCCGATATTTGTAACGTGATGATCATGTGAGATTGCAAAAGCAAGTCCTAGAAACCTAGCACAACTATTTCATCTTCAAATTCGAATCAATAGGTTGATTACTTCATGTCTTGTATTCTAACATGTCTCGACGGTCAGAGGCTGAGAACCATTAGCTAATAGCTTTGTACATAGGTTATACAGCTAGTAATTGGCAGCAGATAAGTCAAGTTAAAAAGTCCGTAATTGGCCATTCACCATTGGAGTAGAGTATTAGTTGCATCTAGGTTATTTACCTGAATAATAATAATTGAGTAGTAACTGGCAGTTGACCGTTCCTTTGCTTATTTGGTGTTTTACGTATTAAACTAAATGATGTTTTTAAGAATCTTGAAAGGAAGAATAAAGACTCAGCAGCTCATTAGAGTTCTTCGTTGTATCATTTACACATGTAGCTAAGAAAAACGTGCCTGAAAAGTAGGAACATACTGACTGCGTAATTGAACAAATTTACAGGTGAATCAATGATATGATTAAAAGTTGACAGTGCACTGATTTTCACTGAACTACAAAACTTGCCAAAAATATGAAAGAACTGTTTAACTAACTGCCTTCTGACAACGACTAACTAAATAACAACAGCCTTTGGAGACAAAAAATTATGTTGGATTGGATTGACAATATCGTCTGCCAAAAAACTATGGAGTTAGCGTCGAATATAAATGAAGCACGTCCCAACATTTACAAAATAAGGTCACATATTTACAAGTCGTAAACTAAAGACATTTTAATGACATAGCTACAGCTCATGAAATCACATAAGATAAATAGAAACACAGATGACTGGTGCCATGCAAGATAGTAAAAAATGCTCCAATTTTTAATGCATCTTGTAACCTATCCAAAATTACGGAAAGAAAACAAACGGATTCACGGTTCCTTCTTCCAATTTTAATCCTTATAGGCAAAAACTAGAGCAAAAGAAGGGAAGCAAGCAAGTCCTTCAAAATAAACCAAGCTATCAAATATGGTCATCATTTCATGCATGCTTGACCACGAAAATTAGTAAAGTTTTGTTGGTTTCTACAGCAGTCATCAGTATCAAACCATCAAAGGTCCTTCATAAAGCTTAAGGCAACTTTACCAGTGAGCTACGGTATTTGAAACATGAATGCACTGAAATGCTTTCACACAAAAGTAAACTAGGTAAGGAAAGTTAATACCTCAGAATAAATGTCAAAAATTAATGTGCACTACAAAAATTAATAATAGTTTTCGAGTGTAAGTGAACCATATTTTGACCTAATTACTCCCGCAGTAAATGTTATGATGTACATAGGCTTTTTGTGTTCTTGTATCTCTCGTGTTATAAGATCAGAATGTCAACCTTAGAAATCTTATCTCTACTGGTGACTGAGCTGTTAACCGCAGGGTATGAAAATAAACCCCTCGTCTGCTTTTGCTTATTTGAGTAAATTCAAAGTAAATTGTAATCATAGCTAAACGACATGATACTAAATATTGTACTTGTCTGTCTGCCTGCCTGCCTGATTCACCAGCTAAGCTTTCTTTGCAATAAACATGCACTAATCAACTGAAGTGTATCATTACAGTAGAGAAAATGCTTGTAAATTTAGGAAAATGCCGTTTAATAAAGCATATTGCACTCGGAAAGGAAACAGTTTTTGTAATTTCTTATAATTGCGGATTTATACTTTCTTTTTGGGCAAAAATTTGAAATTAGCAGCTATACGTTATCATCATTTATAAACACGATACGTCAGCTCGAGATTTCGAGTTTTACAAATCTGCTACTTTTTGTTGATTGGCAATCGGCATACATTGACACTATTGTAAAAAAATTCCTGAGTAATTATAAACATTAATGAAAGATTAAATTTCAATTCTTCAATTTCCAGAAATCATCGACAAATTATTTCGACCTAATTTCCCAGTCTATACACAGCATAACACGAACTGCAGTGTGCAAGAGTAAGATTGAAAGACCATACAAACTATTTTATGAATATCATTCGATTTTAAAGCTATTGAGGAAACAAGAAGTTAAACTACGTTGGAATTTTAGTTTTAGCCCCCTAAGTTTACAATAACTTGTTGCTTGTGACAGTCATTAATTAGATTCTGATTGTTGACCGCTGACAGAAAAAATTAAACCAAGTCATTAATTCTTTCTGGAAGGGAGGACTAGTTTAATTTGGTCTAATTATTTCTGCATCGAGAGCTCTTTGAGGTCAACGATTTTTATTGCATAGAAAATGTACCATACACCTAGTAATTAGATGACAGCGACTGCCTACAGAATGAAAAATAAATAAATTATGTAGTCACTCAAGTCCCTGTCTCCCATTTTAGTAATTCGTAGATGGATCGGCTATTAGAAGGAAAACTTTCATTATTATTAATTTTTGATTTATGAATATAAAAGAATGAACGTTTAATGTTGCAGTTTATTACGGTCTACTCCTGTATCAAACGGAAATTTAGCTCAGAAATTCAGAAAACATTTATGCTTTATTTTTTATAAGCTTGGAGAATTAATTGTTATATTTTTTGATGCCCATTGGAAGAATAATTTGAACTGAACATTTTGCCACAACAATTAAAATAACGGGTTAAAGCTATCCTATTCAATTCCTATGCATTTTCATTCCAGGAAAATGTTCAAAAGACAAAATTATTTTAATATACTAACAAAATCTCACAAATATTTTAGCTCCTTATTATTTTGCAATAGGTTCCGTCAATCTCAGTTTTCTATTTCATTAGAACCATCCTCCTATCTCACTTTTTTTCCCTATAGCCAACTAGTGAGTGTTGATTTTCCACTTTTTACTTTATCAAATGGCTTTTTTCCTTTGATATATTAGCCTCTGAAAGTTCCTTAGTAATCATTGGAAAACTCCATCGTTCGGCTTGAAATTACAAGCTACGAGAACGGCTGTGTTATTTCATCACCATGAGAAGATTCACGCAGAGAATCAAGATTATTTCATGAGCTGACGATAAAGTGGACAACCGAAAGTCAGAAGACTTGAAATTTGAGAAGACATCTCCGCAGGGGCTCTGCAAGCAAAAAATAATCGAACATTTATATGAAGTCTTCCTGTACTCAGAATGCACTATGAAATACAAGGGCCAGGCTATCCTTAATCAGGCTCTTCAAGGCTGCGGTAACGAAATATCAGCTGAATCCTAGGAATATTATTGGTTAAGAATTATTTCTACATTCTTCTACCATTATTTCCAGAATCAAACTAGGTCCATTTCATTGAACATAGCCCATTTATATGATATAATTACTATAGTAGAGTCATAGTTTTATTTAACAAGCTGATTACTTCAATCGTTCGTATCGTTTAAAACTTTTCAAAATCTCCAATCCCATCAATCTAGAGAACTCATAGGTCATAATTATTTGACATCAAGAGTCTAGATTTATTTTATTAGTCAAAAATTAAATAAAAAGCACTAATTCCATGGTTTGAAGGTATTCCCAGATTCATAGACCCACAAAACTTAAACTAGTAGAAGACTCTACAAAATCTCCCGTAACACATGAAGGTAGACAGGAAATGTATCTCAAATGTATGCAAGATCAGTTACTGTAGTTTTCGTAATATGAAATATAAAGCAGCAGGACAAAAGTGCATGTCGATTTGCCGACGCACGAACCAGTTTCTTTAACAATTTAAATAACTCGATGAATAATGGTGATGTAAGGATCGGTGGATGCATCGAGTATTGTATAGTATTAGCCGCACTATAAGGAATCTATTCCTAGGTTGTAGGCAATGCCTATGTATGCACAATAAATGAGCTAATAGGATAAGAATCATCGGTGCTTTTAAACTTGGCCTTATAAATCAATTCTACCTGGACAGGGTAAGTATTCTAAGCTGTCAGATACTCTGATAACGATAAATTAGAATCAAGCTAGATTAAATTAAGAAAGGATATCTAAGATTATTCAAAATCCCTCTCACAATCGAAATTTAAATAACTCCACCTAAACCTCAATCGTTATGGAGGCGTATTTTTAAACAGAAAATTTTCTAGATAAATATAATTGAACTTGTGGGTGTCATATATAGTTATCAGCAAATCAAATAGTGTCGGAGTTGTTTGAATTCTTAAGAATAATAAAATATAATTATTTCTATCAATCTATCTGGCATTGATACTCCTCCTAAGTTACTCGGTCAATTTCAAAGTTCAATGGCTCATTACAACCCACTGACCCTCTAGGATGCTTAATTGGATGATTTAACTGGATTAAATATGGCTGTTTCAGAATTGTTATGCGGGATCTTAAAAAGGTCTCAAATTGTTTGTAGTAAAATAAAATAAAATATATCTCCAAAATATTTTTGGGCAGGGGTTTAAAGTCAATTCCTTCGACAAGCGTTTTCGTTAATCTCTCTAGTTTTTAAAGGTTTTCCGTTCAGTTGTTCGTAGAAAGGTTTTCATGAGCCACTGCTGTGGTCCGAGAATCTCTGCTCTGCCAAAGGAAACTAACTAGATGGGACCCTCCCGGGGCTGTTGACCCAGCTATCAGTATGATAACCAATGATTTGATTATTTGTAAATTTATTCCGAAGTTTCTAAAATATTATTTGAATTGCATCACACCTACAAAGCTTCTATCGCGTTATCTTTTAAATAAATTATTTTAACGAGAAAACAAATTAAAATATTTTTTCAACAGCTTTGAAGTCAACGCCTTATGCATTGCGTGTAAGATTTGTTGTTAATCAAATGATTGGTCTATACTTTTAGTGAGTAAAAGTGCAATGGAATAAACATTGTCTATAAATGCAAATAATAATTTTTTTAACCGCCAATATTAGTCTAAATGCTACTCATATTGTTGAAGATTGTACAAAAACATTGAAATAAAGATTGCCAGGTGCAAAATCTCAACGAACTGGTTTGTTTGTCTTAAAATCAGCAGTTGAAATGAAAGAGTTAGTCCAACGTTGAATAATAGGATAGTCTAATAATCTTTAGAGACGGTGGATAATTCTTCCATGTCGATGAACATAATCGGCTTGTTTTAAATGTTATTTTCCAACATCTGTCACTTTCTGAGATTATTTATATTTTTGATCCTGATTCCTGAGTAGCGGAGATGTAAGTTCTGCCATCATCTATTTGTGGTAGGGATTAGCAATCGTGAATTGATTGGATGGTGAAATTTAAAAAAAAACTATTTGTGGTTTTTCTAGATTTTAATGTTAAGTTAGGATTTTGTATCCTTTCAATATTTACGGCTTAGCCACGGGAATTGAATTGTTTTTGTTGGATTTAGACTTATGTTAACACATTGAAAGGTGACATAATCTGTAATTTGGTTCCGATCGAGTGAATATTTATATACCCTCGAAACATGGATTAGTGGCCAGGATAATTTCATTGGTTGGATTATTTAAAAAAATCATTTAAAAGACTTTAGACGTAAAAGACAAACATAAAAATCGAACTAAAATTTCAAAAATATTAATTGAAAGAATTATGTACTTACTACAATTTAAATAATGGATGTGAAATACCAGGAAAAATCAATGTTTCTTAAATGTTTTTGAGTCATAACTATAATCTACAACTAAGATTAATGAATCTGCATAATCAACAGAATATAACTAGATTATTATGTTTCATGTAGCTAGTGCAGAAACATTAGCAATGATTTTTCTTACTAATTATTGAAAAATAAGTTTTCTAAAGTTGAAAGTGTCCGTAGACCGGAAGTGGTGCTGCACTAAAGTATAAATGAAATGCAAAATCAAATGCAAATCATGCAATTCCTAATTGGTCTCAATTGTATTTCTGAACGTGAAACGTTTCGAGTCTAAACAGGTTGATGGCTCCTAAATAAGGCCGTATAGAAGACAGCGAAAACACATGTCGAGGTAGCTTGTCTATTTATTCAGAATAGAAATGGAAAATTTAAATTAAAAGTGTCGAGCAAAAATGTATTTAAATTGAACAGAATTATTGTTCGTGCATTCTTTCTGTTCATTTCTCAGCAAACAGACTAACATAACTTTATCTAATTAATAAATTTTACGCACCTTTTCATAACTGCGTTTTAAAAATGAATTCAATTCGCATGCAATGAATATCTTAAAGACAAAGTAAAATCTAATTCCTTTTATTTAACTTACGAAGTAATAATCTCTTACCATAATTAAGAGTTGTGCTACCAACACATATTTTCTAACGAAACCATTTCCTTTTGATTTAATTTAAAATTTAGTCGAATAAATTTGATTGTCATATTGCTGGAATAGCAATAGGACTAGAAACACCCATAGCAAAAACTACCCAAACTATCCTTCATCATTTTTATATTTATTTTTACGATGTGTGTTACTTGTAGAATATCTGAATCTCGGTAGTGAAATCGATCTATGTGTGTAATTTTCCAACGGAGACTATTAATCCTGTAATAATCTGATCTGTCAAAGCTTATTTATCAATCTTTTTTGTATCAAAATCTTATAAAAAGTTTTATTCCATAAACTGAGTTAACGCAGGTATAGAAAAATGATAATGCTATTTAATACAAACATTGTAAGTATAAAATGATAAAAAAATTTATGGAAGAGATCGCAGATTTCGATTAAATATATTAAGTTAATTTTTTTGCACAAATGATTTTATTCGATTGATTTACACCTTAAGATTATTAGTTTGGTTATCAGTAAAATCGTATTAATTCAGCTCCACCTTGATATTGATTTACATTCGACACACAGCAAAACAATTTTTTGTTGTCTGCTGAATCATATTAATTTTCTGAACTTACTAGGGCAATAAAATGTAATGATACACTTGTGACCTCGAAATTTGGAGGCTTGTTACATTTAAAAAATTACTAATGTTAGTAAATCAATAATAATCTGACATCGGTTGTATATCCATATCATATGATAAATTTTTCCCTTTTAATTTAATTAAAAGGTTTGATTTGAGTAACCACATCTACAATTTAGAGTCCACTTTCCAGTGTTTAGTAATACGAGTAATTAACGAGATTCAAATGAAGATGAGAATTAAAAATTTTCTTATCTCATATCCCTGCATTATATGTATTAGATAATTTGTGACACCTTATAAAATTGTATCACTTTCCCTTTCTTACAATCAATTTTTTGAACTATAGTAGACACTCGTATAAACTTTCTATTATATAAATGGTCATGTGAAGCTTGATGACTTACAAGAAATCATTTATTTGAAACCAGGAATGATCTAGCTAATGACACAATTATGTCTTTATCGTTTGAACCATGTTACTTTTGTTAAGTAATGATTTATGATTATAAAAAAAACTATTATGGGTGAGAGCCAATATGAGGCGAGGCAAAACAAAATCAAATTTCTTCCAATTTCAGATGCATTTGACAATTGTAATTTGATTAAATCTTTTGGGACAAGGATTATCAACGGGGAAAATGAATCTACAGTTGACAGTGCTTTATGCTGACAGCAAGGTTCCCCTTATGCAGATAGCTAGATCATGATCATAGTAAATAAAAAGAAAAATTCTTTTTTTAAATCTAATTTACATTAATTTAGCTCTAGCATCTACAAATAAAACTACCTGGTCAAATGTAATAACAAAAATGCCTATAAATATTTTAATTGTTACTCGTAGTCCTTTTGCTTGGGAAATAAAATGTACCACAACTAACAAAGCGCAATGTGTCAATCAAAACGATTTCACAAAAGCCATAAAAATAAATATAAGACAAAAAATTGAACTAAAATACCATTTCATTACCTCAAAAACAACATTAAATTTTAAATAGGAAAACAATTGTTTGTGCTAAACTGGTAAACAAACAATGATTGGAAGATCAAACCATTATTTGAACTATGATAACTACCTGCCCTGATTATAATTGCACATCCAACCTACGAAGCATTTTTTATAATTGATGCTTATTAGAATTTAAAAACTTGGATGAATAAAATAACCGAAGCTTTTTCAGATTGTGATTGTCAAAATCTTTTAAATCATCTCACATCTACAAAAACTAATTGATTCTACGTAATCCTGGTTGCGAAAAGGACCAAATTCTTGTTTGTCCATGAAAAATTAAATGCTTTATTGCTTTAAGATTTCAAGTTCAAGCTCAAGCTGTCAGTTATTTCGTCTTCTGCTATTCGAGTTTTTGCAATTTTAAACTTGAAGTACGATGAATTCCTATGCATAATTTTATGGTACCCCTAAAATATATTTGCATCTCTTCGCGATTAGCTACGAAAGGTATAACTAATTTTAGATCCTGAGTTAACTTTAAATTTTATACAAGCAACAAGCCAACTTTTAATCAATAAAGCTTCTAAGCCAGCTAAGGTAATTTTAAAGGTTACTCATCTACCTTAACTTATGCAAGTACCTGAGCTAGGGCAGGCTTCTTCACGAGCTGATTCTCCTTTCAAAATTTGCATAATACGTTAAAACTTTAAATGTTCATGAGCAATAATAACCATCAGCAGTAAAAGCGCCCACAGGGCCCAACCATGTGATCATAAAGAGATCCTTGTACTTTAAGGTGTAGCTGAAGATATTTATGCATCGTTATTTATTATGCATTCTGGGATGTTCAGGTAGGTCATCTAAGCGTGGTTAATCTTCAACCTTAAAAAAAAGGGCATGGAAATTTGTCATCAGTTACGTCAATATCACTTAAAAGCTTATACGTACAAGACACTATTTAAATGTAAATCATTCCTAGGGGTTATCATTACGATCAAAAGTATCAAGACGAACGAGGTTGAGTTGAAGAAGTCTTAAAGCACTTTACGAGCACAATGTGAACGACTCACGGTAAAATTTAAGAATATTTGAATAATGCTGGCCAAAAACAGTATCAGTAATAATAATTTCAATTATTGAGCGGCTAATTATATTGAACAAAGAAAGCCAACTAGCATTTGGAGATGGAAAGACCTTAGTAAAGCACTAATTGAGTTCTTCTTTAATCTGTGCTCCATACATCGTTATTTGTTGTACTAAATAAGGTATATCAATATTGAAGTCTGCTAAGCCTACACATTTAGTAATTGACCTTCTTAAATTTAGTGTTAATACTGCAAAACGAATAATTTTAAGCATCGTATTGCATATAGGGTGCGGTAGTTATTTAAGTTGAGTTCATGGAGCTGAAAGAGTGTCAAAACCGCTTCTGTATAATAAAACTGCATGTTATTCAGATCGAGTATGCAAATAGTACGAATATCCGTGACAATGAAAGTTCTAGTAGACATGTATTTTCTTTATACCGACGATGGTGGCATTTCAATGAGAATCTGAATAACTTACTGTATGTGAACGAATTGAAAGGATCTGTTAGCACCAGCATGTTTTAGTTTATGCATGCATCATTGAAAACTTTTACATCTTCATAGATAAACATCAGTGAATATCTGCAAAATACACAGTTTTGGTGGATAGCTATCTTTATTTCATACCTAAATTACCTTTGTAGCTTATTATATGCATATCCAGTTTACAAATAATCTGAACTCATTGTATTGCAAAGTAGTTTTGGGCTGTTTTATGAGATCATCATTTGTGGGTCGATCATATTTTTTGAAGCTGTTGAATCCGCTGAGTGAGCTACGGTTTTATCATTTGTATATGTGTAGCGGATGCAATAAATGATCATTAATTTATGTGACTAATTTACAAATAGTGCATCAAATGCAAGTTCCTTTGTAATGTTCCAACATAATAAATCTCTTCTCCAGTCAAATTATCCCTGAATATTATTTCCAGCTTATAAATGGTTCCTAAAATAGAAGAAAAGTTCAATAATAAGTTCTGAAGGATTCCAAACCATATAGTAGATCAATCCATGAAATAGTGGGATTTATTCCATATAGTTTATATTATAATGATTTTAATTAGTCCCTTGTACAGTACAGTACGGTTTGTAATTTAATAGCAGTAGATACAATGCACTAAATCCGTGTTGGGGAACTATAGATAATCATATACATCATCAATTTAGCCCAGAATTCGGTGTACCACATCGTTGACAATTAGCGTTTAGTATTTGATAACAATAGTAAACGCTAGCTTTCAAAAATTTAATTAGGGAAATTTTCATAATAATGAACATGTGATATCTGAAAATTAAATGGTACAAATATGATTTCATGTTATTTGGACGATAAGAGAAAATCTTATTTTTAATAAATTAATAGTTCCAGCACAATTTCTAATTTCTACTTAAGCTTCAAAATGGGAAAGAGCTTCCCATTGCACCATTTACTTTAAACACTTTTCGATTATATTCTACTATACATAGAAAACTATATAGTGAATGACGATTTTAAACGTCGCCTAGTTAACAAATTAAACATCTTTGGTTCAATTGCAGTAGATAGACTACTGTTTAAAATCGGCTTCTTTTTTTTACTTCTTTCCGGTGACTTCCTGTCTTTTATGCGAACCCAAAATAAACAGCTGCGTTGGCGAAGTGGAGATCAAACTTTTACGTTCGTGTAGCGTGTTTTGAGGCTATCAAAACACTACTTTACTCAGAGAATTGAGTTACTAAAAAACTGATTCATTACTAAAGGGTTTTACGAATGTTTATAGACTAACGTATGTAGATTATGTCTAAGTTAAAAAATACATTATGCAATTGAAAATTGAAAATCCTTCTTCATACGACAACATCTGGAAGATAAATATTTTCTAGAATTCAATTTTGCGTAGAAAATTTACCAATTTCTGATTTTAGTCATCAGTCGTCACCCTAGGCTAAAGAGCAATTGCAAAAAATAAATACAACAAACTCCTGCTGAGGGTGAATAACATTAATTGTTGTATCTTAGGATAAAGGAGTTACCATCATTTTAGGAATATATTACACAGAAACTACTATGGAAATCTGAATTACATACTATGCTATACTATTTCGATACAACTAATTAAATGACCACCCGAACAAAATATTTCAAAATATTTAAGATTGATATTAACGATGAAGTCATCAAGGACCTTTGATGAAAATGAATACCACTCGCCCAACATTCAATGTCCAACTGTGGCCATAAGATTTAGCAATGATAAGATTATTTAATATCCGGGTGAATGTGTTTCCAACTTTCCAATTACACATGGATTATGTATTTTCAGCAATATGAAAACAACCCGGCTTGGACCGCCACGATCATAATAAGTTATAGATAATACCTTCCGGCTAATTTGAGTACGTTTAATACCAAAAACATGTATAGTTTCAATATAGTATTCAAAGTCAAAACACCTACGTGTTACCAAGCTTCTTTGACTACTTTAAATATGTAACAACTAACGCTTTCGCAAATATTTCGGAATCAATGCAAGTATTTACATAAAAATATTCTCGGTTACTAGCGGACGACAGCTAAGTGGACATTATTACATTAATTTAAATCTAAAAACACAAAATATACTTGAGGCAGTAAGTGGAAAGAACAATTTTTAGGAAAAATTTGAATGACACTTTCTCTGAATCATCGCTGCACAAGAGGATTACATTCCACTGTAATTTAAGAATAGCGGTTCCCATGCAACTTGCAAACAACTGAGGACATGATAAATTTATGAATTTTAACATTCATGTAATACAACACGATTTATAAAGTATTTAGAGGAGAGGATTTTGATGTTTCAATGAATGCCCGTCTTGCAAACTCCCGAGTTCTGACGTTCTTAGCCATAGCTCACTACTGCTGAATGAGAAGTTGTTCCAGTTCGTCGGCAGATCTCAGGAGGAATGCAGCAGATTCTCTGTAGCCGGTAATCAACTGTCGGACCGTTGCCAGTTCGGTGGAATTCAACTTCTGTGTCATCAACGGCTTGGATTTCATACTAAGATCAGTCGGTCCTGCATCTCCTGTTGATACACCAACAAAGTTCAGGACATGAAAACAAAGCAAGTGCCAAGGCTATTATATTTGTCACTGAGAAAATATACGGTCATTAAGAATACTTGAAAGAGCCAGTCTGTCATATTCCTCAACTATAATAAACTTATTACTCTTTCTTATCCTCCATGATTCACAATTCCTAGAGCAAATAATATTTTATACCATAATAATGTCTCAGAGTCAGGAGTACAATAAAGTGATAACATTTGCTATATGAATAAAGGATGGAGCGTTATTACTCAAGTGTTCAGATCATGAGGATGTGTAGCGTGTTATTATGGGATGGCGTAACCTCCCAACAATATGACTGAGTTCAAAAGGTGGCAATAGATTGTAAATAGAGTCACACCACCATATCCTCTTCCACACCCTGGTTTATGACGTGTTATTATCAACTTTCTTTCTAATTCATTTATCATCCTGGGCTATTTCCATGTGTTCCAAAAATGACCAAAGGGCTCATTTCCCACCTTAATACCCCAGACCCCAGGCCAAACAAGTTTTAAGTGTCCTGATCCTGATAAAACACCACAGGAAGGAGAAAGCATATCAAATTAAATATAGCTTTATGCTGAGTTATTGCTATTTTATACAGCCATCAATCCCTACATTCCTTTACACCAGCAGACCAAGTACAGACATCCTCATGGAGATCACACCAAGCTAAGCCGTTGGTGTCAAGAGAGCGCAAGAACTATTTAAATAATTAACTAAACTCTCCTGTCCCAGTTTATTGTTACACTTGAGAGATTCAATGGATACGGAATTTTTCCCACAGGGCTAATTTCCCCAGTAAGGTGATCCCATTTACTCAAATGGAAAGGAGGAAGAATAACGACTCGGAGGACGGAAAGCCACTCTCTAAACTACATAGATACATTGTGGGTGGAGTACATGACATGAACAGATAATAGGAAATGAATTGAAAAATTCCACTTGGGAGGGGGGACTTTCTTGAACATCCAGGAGAGAAAGACAAGCCTAACTGCCTCCAAATTCATGTCAGTAAAAAATGTACTGCACCCAGCTTTCGTCACAGACACCCTTTCTCATAACTCAAGCGCTGGGGAGACGAGGAGGACTAATATCAACATACACTCAGAGCCAAGTACCGCTGTCTAACTGTAAGGCAGAACGCTCAATTTCTGGGATCGACCAAGCCTAGCCTGAACACTCAAGTATGAGGATATCTGTAAACTCATAAAGTCAGGGTGGCTTTCTCGGTTCTCCAAGGGAAAGGGAAGCAGTCGACTGCTGTGGTGGTGGTGGTGGTTGGGTATAATAAGAGTATGATGTGCATCCTTTCCCCTCATACTACACCACACGAAAGCCAGGAGCCTCTTTAGACCTCTCTCCTCCTTTACAAATCCAGACTACTTTCTCTCTCCTCTCTAGCCTAGAATTATTAGACCTCATCTGTTTCCCTCTCCCTACTGGTTTGGAAGGTAGACTTATGGCATGTTATTTGTCTGAGTCGTCTCAAGTTGAGCAGCCGTGCTGCTGGTAGTGCATAATGATGGTTGCCCTACATACAAATATACATGCTTAGAAACCCAGTCTTCCTCCTTATACTAAAAGCGAAAGAACTGACGGACCAAGAGATCCAAAGAAAGCCTTTCCTCCTTTCAGCTGGAGAAGAGAGAGAGTAACTTAGCTTGGTGATAGGGGGTGGGATGGTATTTTATGAGGCATTACATAAAATTGAATGTGGTGTAAAATTACCGTTGGCAACGGGTAGCGGAGACACATTATGAGGAAAGGTAGGGTTGCCCAAAGCACCAGTAGTCGACGAAGTAGTCACGGGGGGAAATAGAGATGGAAAGGGAGCCGGTCGTTGGAACGTCTGGCCAAAGTTCGGTCGATACATCGACATGCTGCTGGGCACTCCATTCCCGTTCAACGCCCTACTGCAAACAATAGATCATCAATTTTAAAAAGGAGTTATGTATAGAGGATTCAAACTTGAGATTCAGCTTGGATTAAGTTTATATCATCTCCATGTGTAAACAAAAAGAGTGGGAGAAAGGTACATAATAAATATTACATGGGGATCGGAAAGATTCTGATTTTATTTCTTCTATGGCTTTTCTAAGTGGATTGTTCTCCTAACCTGAAGAAGAAGTGATTTGAAAATTTTCCACGGCTTCTTGACATCCGGTTATATTTGATATGTTAACAGTTGCTCTTTTATTGCATTTCCATTTGACGTGAATAGGTACAATTTCAATTGCAGAATATGTCTCTACTTTTAGCACAAACTATAGTAAACAATTTTAAGCGGCGCTCTAATACTTTGGGCACAGTGAAGTCGTGTTGTACCAGAAAATATTTTTTTTAAATTCATAGATAATGGCATTTTATTGAAATCCTATTTTTTTCTTTGAATTTCTCATGAAGTAGAGCTTCCTTCTCTAGCTCCGACCGAACCGTATAACTATTTTTTAATCAGAATATAAAAAAGCATTGGCGAAGTTTCGCAATCTTATGTCATGAAAATATATTCCTCTAAGTTTTCCACCTAATTCCATCAGGTCAGAATTCAGTACCACACAGGAAATGTCAAAATACTCTAATACACTTGCACGATGATTAACTAGGGTATCAGAACCTCTAACAAGAATTAGTAACTCAGGTCTAACTATGAATCAGAGACGAAGGCTTTCAATTATAGTACAGCAGAGCAGTACCCCTGAAGAACCTATTATGACCAGCCATAAGAATGGTAACTAAGAATCAACTAGTTTTCCGAATCCGGGAGCTAATGAATCCGCTGGGTTATTTTGACAATAAGCCTTCGGTCCAATTTAAAATTGTAATCATTCAACAATAAATGTGTACCTGTAATCAACCAATGGACTCCTCTCCATAGCTTTGCTACCCAGAACTGCGGACGGAAGTTGATTAAGAATACTTTCCCCTGATGAAGAAACTCCGTTGAGACTTAGATTTACATTTTGATCGGTGGTAGCATTGACTGTGATTGAAGATGGAGTGTGGGACGATGGGGAGGAGGAAACTGCATTAACAGTATTTGATGCAACTGCCGCAATAGTTGCTGCGATGTTGGAACTCACATGAGAGGAGGATGTGACTTTGCTAGGCTTTTCTGGACTCGAGTCTCCGGAAGAGCTTGATGTATTATGTCCATTTTCTTTACTGTTCCTGCTTTCATTCTATTATAACAAAAAACATTTATATTCAATTCTTTATTAAAATATCCTGCACGGCCCACTCTGACATGTTTTATCAAGCGAAAAAAAAAACAAGGGAGAAAGTATAGAATTACAGCTCGGATAATCCCTTATTCTTTCTACGCAAATACTAGGTATATCTGCGTAGCTAGTACTAATAGGTATTAGCTACACCCCTTGTATCTGTATGCGTAAGAACTTCTGTTTTTCTACGAGTGAAAAGCCAGGGAGAAGGTCGTTATTAATATTTATTATTCATATTTGGATTCCCCTTACAAAAAGGAAGTAATGTACTTGTTCATGGTTAATTCAGAAGTGTAGCAACTTCCACTTTACTAAAACCTAGCAAATAAGTTCAGCTATTAGGGCAATAACTTACGAGGGGCATTGGTAGAGGTTGGCTAACAGGTTCCAGACCCATCCTCATTCTTTTAGCATTCTGACTCTCATTTTCACACGCTTGGGCCAGGATTTGTTCCGCTTGTACTGATGTTAGATGGGCTGGAGTTGGTCGTGACTAAAAAAACCCAAATATAACCAAAAACGTTGTCAAATTATCATACGGTACGATAAATATAATTAAACCGTAACATATGCTAAAAATGGACATTGGAATCTTTTTTCAAAACCAACTATATCACGGGATTAACGTTTTGAAACGGTAGATTTATTTTTAGAACAACAGCCCACATGCTAAACGTGATGAGAAATAACTGTGGGAAACTCTCAAAAGGAAAGTTTGTTTTGGCTTGAGGGCATAGAAATTGTGAGGAGAGGAATATAACTCCTGCATAGTTTGGTGTCACGAGTAAAGAATGAATAAATCCAGTACAAAACGTGGTAGGAAGTTAAGGGCTCTTTGAACGATCCTCTTTGTGGAAGGGGAAAGGAGGCGAGGGGTGCAAATATCTAACACTTTCAACTTTTCCTCTCTCTGAAGATGGGATTCGTGCACGGGCTGATGCGGAGTTTGATTCCATTCTCCAAAAACTTTCCCTTCTACCTCCCAACAGACTTCCGCATAATAGCGAAGGGAATAGAGTCAGAGAAGAGAAAGGGGTGAGGCCGATGAGAAGCAGATTTGATCCAATTTGGTGGTAAATCAGGCGTTCATTAGGCTAATAGACGGAGAGGGGCCATTACCCACCGATCCCCACTTTCACAACTCGGATTTTAAAATCTCACTGTTACTTCAATGATACTCGGCATAAATCACTCAGAGAATAGCTTTCTCCACAGCCTCTTACTTAAGCGTCAACCCATTCTACTTTCTTGTAATTGTGACTGATGTAATCGTCACTGAGATAAGCCATGCCTTACAAAATCAGAAAAGATTTTTTTGAGACATCTGGTAATTAAGAGTGTCAGTGAAATCAGAAGGGGATATTTTCATAGTTATTTTATTGTTTTTAATCATCTATCTGGTTGAGCCGTTTTTGCTATAAAATAACGATTTTAATCTGGGCGTGTTTCCTTGTTAAAAATTAACTAAGGTATTTGAAATCATTCTCGTCCATTCAAAACCAGTAACTGCATTGGAAAGCCGTTGAATTGAAAAGTGAACGAAAAAAATTAATCAAAAAGTAATTTACGGCATATAATATAGTCGAGCCGTCAAATTGAATTTGATCTTCTGGAAACCAATTGAGGAGATTTATTTCTTAAGAATGGACACAATTTCTTCCTTAAATTTGAACTTGGCTTACTCTGTCATCAATTCCTTTATATTAAGGAAAGCATTGTCTTGAACTTCAAGATTTACCGTTTTGCATCACACCTGGTTATTTTACGTCGTTAAAAATTTTAGTCACACTGGTTCAGTCATGGGGTAATAAATAAAGTTCTGGAGCTGCAGGACAAAATTCATTTTTCTTTTGATATGGAACCATGTTTCTAGATATAATTTGTTTAAATCTTGAGATACCATGTTTCTGAGACTACGTACACTACAACTGAATTTAGTCCGGCAAATAGTAGTGCAGAAAAAATTCAACGCGAAGAATGAAGAATAGGCATTTGTTATGTTGAATGCATAAATGATTGAGATACTTGCGTATCTCATATTAAAAGCTGCACTACATTTATAAGACGTGTACATAGAACATTATAAAGCCTTACATACCGATTCCCATCCCCCATCTCGAGATCGTTTGTTCCTCCTACAAGATTTGAGATAAGTCCGAATCCTTTTGCGAGCTCTTTCAGCAAACTCTGGGAACTGACGAGTGCATGAGTCGATAATGGCTTGGATTTTTTCCTTCGGTTGCTTGGAAATAGGAACCATCCTGTCCAAGTTCTCATCCACGAAGAGCCTCACGAACATCTAGAAACAGAATTGGACACATTGATGTGAGATAAAGAGGGATTTCAGTTTTCATGTTCCAGAGAGCTTATAAAAATATCGTAGACCCACTTCTACTCCAAATAATACTCACGACTACTCACGAGGTAAGCATCTTCAAACAAAGCAGCTCGAATATTGTCTAATACCTCTCTTTCCATACTTTCTCCAAAGGGACACATATAGAAGAATTCCGTAGACACATTATGTGACGCTACTAAATACTTTGAAAAGATTCCCTTCCAGAGAACTGTCCCTCCTTTCTTATCCAATGAAAACCTAGGATTTGGCCTATCTGTAGGATCTCACTACGCTAGTGCTCCAACACATCAATGCAGCTTTCCCAGACAGACATGCAACCACACACACTAGCGCATATGTTTACAAATTCCTCGTCCCATGCTGTTGGGGTTCACATCATCCAACGTAACTCTTTTTATTCCCCATTTCAGTTTCTGTACCACCAAAGCCTGCCACGGAATGTTCGTAGGGCGAAGTATATAAAATATAAAGCATACAAATAAATACAATAGGTCCAACAACTGCTGCCTTCAGTGCCTTCCATATCTTACCAACCGAACAAGCGCCACGTGCATATACAACTCCATATTATATGCACATCTCAGAACTCCCTTCTAAATGATAAGAATCCATATTCCCTAGTCCTCCTTATCCTTTAAATACAAGGTCCTCCTTGAGAGTGCCGCTGATCTTGTTCGTATCCACCTCCTGCATTCGTCTCCTTCGTCAGGGTGGAAGTAAAAGTGGCTAGCCTTCTCTCCTCTTTGGAACAGACTGCTTGCGGCACAGGAGTTGAGGAAGAAAGTTTCTCTGAGAAATGTAGTAGCCACTTGGCGATATCAAGAGTATTTGTACAGAAGTTGGCTGGCTTGGCTAGGTTCACAGCAGTCAGTTTGCTTGAATGATACCACCACTGCCACCACCATTATTCCCACAGTACCTTTCCTTCTTCCTCTCTCCTATGTTGCTCTGTAGACATCACTCAGGAGAGTGGAGAAACTAAGTGAACCCCTTTTACATGAGATTGGCACATCGATCGAGGTAACCTTGCTTTCCATTTTCCACAGTTCCAGTAGTCTGGACTTTCGGGATCCCTATCTTTTCAGTTACTTCCTACCGTATACCGGATACGGTCTTGTTTCGCCGGAGTTCATGCATATAGTACCTTAATAATATCTAGAAAATAGGACTACCAAGACATATCACATCATACAGAGAGAGAAAGAGAAACAGCACGCCATGCCAAATTCCTGTCCACCAGCAGGGCTTCCAATTTCCATTTATTTTCATCGTACCCTACTCTCCTTCTCTACTATCCTTTTCTTTCCAGATATTTCTTTGGGCTATGAGACGCACTTACTTTCCCCTGCTGCTCTTTTACTTCACATCTCACAGAAATCCTCTTCTCATGGCCATGGAACCCTGTTCAGCTGGACGGGTTCTGTTCCTTTCAAGAGAAAACTGAGGATGGGGATGGAACAGGAGGTGGATCTAACAGGGAGGACTCTTTTCTTTTATACAGGCTTAATGCTTGAGGATTTCTATACTTTTCTGCTTCTACGAAAATACTGATAGTTTTGGACATACTGGTATATCAGATAGATTATCAGAAACATTTTCGAAATTCTTATTCCAAGGGACATGCAGTCACATGCCTACATTGCAGAGGTAAGGGATATGACAATTTGCTTTGCTAAGAATCTCACACTTTAAAACGTGTGTCCATGTAAAAATAGTTGTTATTTTTCAAATGTTTAAGTCTTAACTAAATGCAGCACGGAACTGAACTATTCGTTTACATAGTATGAAATGCAAGTTCACAGCCTCAACATTCTCCTGTCTATTAACAAACGAAGAAAACATTGGGATTAAAAGCAAAACTCTCAAACCCTGTAATGAATACGAGGTACTCTGTTAAGCCTTTTTATTTAGCCTTTTCCTGAAATTTAAAGTATGCACTTGTGAATTCGAGCATTGCTAATGCATGCCAACAAGAGAGCAGCTAAGAAAACGTGACAATAATTCCATACATTGTTTCTAAAAAAAATCGTTTCAAGCGTGAATTTACATCTATGAAGACAGGAAGTTAGAAGAATTTATAAAAAAAGCATAGACTAAGTGATGAAAAAATATCCGGCTACTAACACGGCAATATTGCCAAAACGATGAACGCCAACTCTGGCTGGATACAAAAAGTGTAAAGGGCTATTACCTCCAGACTAACAAGTGCGGACTAGGATTTTGAAAAATCTTGGCTCCTGCAGGAGAGAAGCTATAGAGGAGACCATGAGTATAATCTATTGTGTGTGAACCCAACAACGATCCGTCTCTTGTTGTAATTGCACTCATGAATCAATTTGATTCCGTAGCATCGCATCTCAACTCAACGTACTAAACTCCAGGCTCTTCCAAAATAAAGGGATGTACATATTTACTCAAAGAGGAACAGACACAAGAAGCAGTATCAACCCGACCTGGTATTTAGCTCAACCTGGAATACTCCGAGGGCATTCTCTCTAACAGCAAAATCTAATAAATCCACACCAAACTCAGAGAAACGTATCTCCCTCATTCCCTGTAGGTTTTCCACTTACTATATAGCCCACATGGATTTCTTTCCCTTCTTTCTACAATTCTGTCCCTGCACTGTAGGGACATTTCTTTCATTTCTTTCTTATTAGATCAGAGCAGCACTACGATCGTCCAATGCACAGTCTACATTCTACTATTCTATAACATTGCATCAGCATCGTAAGCTGTTTTTGTACCAAGACCTGGAGGAAATAAAAGAAGGCTGTAGGGTAGGACAAGCACCAGACTTTGCTAATAACATCAAGTCTAATGTACCAAACAGTTGGGCAACAGTAACATTGCACTATCTACCCAAAGTCACAAAGATTCCAATGTGATACATTCCAAATCTTGGCGTTTGGCGAAATGGAAACTCTAGTTTGGCCCGACCAGCCAAAATTGAAGGAGGATAGTAGTTGAGTTGACAGCATAGAACATGAATTTATTTACAGTATTATTAGGTTATCAAAGTCATCACGTGATTATGTTTTCAGACAAATAAAGATATCCTCTCCACCTTGTATGGTAGGAATTTCTTGGGGTACTTTACTAATTACAACAAAAGCAGAGCCTAATTAATCTACATTTGGCCTATCCTACAGATTGCACCAAACTATAAAGGATTAATGTCGTTACTCGTTACGAATTCACTCCATGCAAATACTTTCCCACAGAAAGTAATCTAGCTTGAGTCAAAATAGACATTTCTTCGTATGCAAGAGAAATAAATTTCCCTTGTCACATAAGCTAAGTTTATATTTGCCAGAGTGCGAGTGGAACCTTTCAATTAAAACCACCGATACTCGTTTCTCGCAAAGCCTTACTTAAAAATACTTAACGCCTCCAGTTCAACAAACACACACAACTGATTTTAATTACTGATGTGTAGGGAAGGAATCATGTCTAAATACCCCAACAGTTCTTTGAGAGACAGGACAAGTGCAGCCGAGTTAATTTGTCTCATTTCTCTTCTTCTTTGCAAAACAAACTCAGGGAGCAGAAGATGAGCTGAAGGTCGTTTGTTAAATGCAAACAGTGAATAGATTCAAAGCTGAATTAGGCTTTACAGGGAATTGGGTCTGCGGGAGACTCATGAGAAAAGCGATGAAATTGTTGGTTTAAGTTCCCCTTTTCTTTGAATCAAAATAATTTTACTCTCAAAAAGAGGACTGTGTTAGCGATGGCAGTGATAATAAAATACGACAAAAAAACTTTTGGAATAGTAGAATGTTAAACTGTAAAACCCATTCTGCAGAGATTATAGATATCAATGAGACCGTTTAGATAATAAAGCAATTATCCCTACCAGTTATTTATGAGTATTAAATAACTTATTATTATTTACTTACATTGAAGGACTTGAGACGTTCCGGATCATGCTTTTGCGTGTCGATTTTGTCATCCGACTCATCATCGTCATCATCCTCATCGTCTTTGTTGCCATTAGATGAAGTTTCATCTTGAACGGTCTCGTGATTGACTGTCAACCGGTCACTCAGTGACATGGGACTCTGTGGAGTGGAAAACAAGTAAATCCCATAAGCGCCACCGATATTACATTTTCACTCAATCAACAGGGCTTTATCTACGATCAACCCTCCATTTCCCTATCACTATCTCATCTTCAAATCCAGGGGCATTTATTTGGAAAGGGGCTAAAGGGTAGCACCCACTCGTATGTATGGATGAGAGGGAACGAAGACTTATAAGAAAATTGAAAAGAATGACTCACAGATTGTTCTCTAAATTCGTGCTTTCCATTACTGTAGATATTGTTATTTGTGGTCTGTGCCTCTTTCTTCAGCCCTAGAGGCTGATACCCAAGCCAGTCCACGGGTTCTAGAATGTCTTGCTTAGTCTCTTTCCCCTCTCCATTTTTTGATCTTCCGGTACCCGATGTGCCTGCGGTAGACAAAACACGTAAGTCATACATTATGCATTACAGACACTGCGTGAGTCTCTCCTCGTTACACTCCCGAATAACACCAAACCAATAACTTGAAAAACAGTAGACATACACTTTCCCAATGCAATAGTGTCCCTCTAATCTTTTCTTGTCGATAATTTATTACACTCCGCTTCATCTAAGCTTTCCTTTCTAAACTGCTGATATACATAAAGTATATTACAGAAGATGTTCATGTACCTTCTTAAGGGGGGATAAGAAAACTCAGGGTGGAAGGTTTTTTTTTAAGAAAAGGCTATTAAAGATAGGAGTTGGGAGGTTTCTTTGGGTTTGTTACTGTTTCTATGTATTTTAAAAACTTACGACTCATAGTAATAAGGACGACGGTAATATACACACTGCATATTGAATGAGCATTGAGAACCCTTGGGAAATATCTAATATGATCACAAGTGGTTTGACAGCAAAGAATAATCGTGTTAACAAACCTAAATACGTTAAGAGTAGGTTCATGGAAATACATTATTAAATCAGTCTTACTTTTAGGACGAAAATCCATGTCATCGTCTCCAGATGTAGGGTCACTAAGATTTGACTCCTGTAAACAAATCCATATGGACGTTTAGAAAACCATCAATTATGTATTCAAGCAAAAACAAATTAGTTAAAATTAGAAATAATTAATGGCAAGCAAAGCAGATAGGATTTTGTCCAAGCGGAAATGTAAAGGTAATTGTCCCTGAAGTAAACAATGTAGTTGGATAAGAAGTCCTCATTTATTACTCGTGACAACAATAAGTAATAAGTCTCATCAATGACCTACTGTGGAAAGCAAGCAATTGTCTCATCTCACCCGGTGGGATAATAAAATCTTTCCCCTCATGCCGCATCAAAATCTTGAATTGGAAGGCATTCATCTTGTTTATTGCCACTAATGGCCCATTTTTCTTCTTCTCGCCTAATGTTTTCAGCGTAAAGACTTTCACTTAAGAGCCAAACCCTTTGATATATATTGCCTTGACTTAAAGCCATAAAATGAGTTGATAAATATATCCAAAAAAATCCTTCTGAGTGCCAGTTCAAGTTTTGATGGTCCGATTGACCTTCTCGTTCTTATGCATCCTTTTTGACTTTTTGTGTTGGGATGGAATCACAGGAAGTTGAGAGGGCAGCCGGGTAACCAATTCCTTACACGGGTTAACTATCACTAGATAGGGTAGATAATATTCAAACAGATTCAACAGAAAGGGCACCTAATACCCGGATGGTGCCACAAGGCATTCTCTTAACAAGAGCATTTGGGGCATTAAATCCCGTAACAATGATGATGATGAGTAACCCTCTCATAGAATAATGACAGGGATGGAATAGAGTGGAGGGCATAAAAGAGTACATACTCGTAGGATAAATCTACCACATTGGTTGGAGTGCATAAGCCAATTCTTAGAAACATAAACGACTAGCTCGGAGAGTTCAACTTCTAGCTTAACGATTATTATAATCCGTTTCTGGGGAACAGAGATACTCATAGGGCCGCGGATTCCTAGGTCACACAAAACGGTTCCCATTTATCTTCACATCTTTCGAAACTTGGGAAACATTCTGTAGTGAACGCATATTATTTTCTTTCGTACTAACGTATTCCATCCCGACACCGTCACATAAAAAATGCAAAGGGACACAGACAACAGGGAACGGACGTCCGGATCAATTTTTGAAATTCCAATGGATGAGACAGCAATGCAAAAAGGGGCTTATTGACTATTATTGACTACTTTGGATTTTTTTATTATCTCATTCTCATCTCTCTAGTCTTAAAGTTCTCCTTGAGATCTTCGCCAGACTTTCAGCATGGAAAAGCCTCACAGCCTCACAGCCCTCACACAGTTCGAAAATACAATTGAATTCCACTTGGAACAATTTCTTTTCATCCTTTTTCCATAGAGTGAAGGAAAAATGTGTGTCCTATACAGACACCTAGACACGAGATGAAGTCAAAAGCAAGAGATAACTAGATTAGAAACTGAATATCTCATCAAATCTCACAATATTCATTCATGAAAATAGTCGATTCACATGCACACAGAACTCTTGGAGCTTTGCATAAAGGACAACTCGAGCGTGAAGACTGAAGCAGAGAGGAAAAAGAGGGGCTTCACTCCACCTAAAATAAACGATACCCGTTTTTTCCCTACATGTCCCCCTTTCTCCGGGGAGGAAAGTCTTTGGGAGCGGAGGCTCTTTCGAGGCGTGAACAACATAACAAGAGAGAGAATTCTTCAAAGTACAATCCAACAAAAGCTATCTCTCCACTCTCTCAACTACAGTTACTCACTTCTCTCTCCCAATGAACATATGGACTGGGATGGAAGATATACACAAATAGATTCTCCATGTAAATAAGCCAGCCCTTCCAAGCTTTCGTCGTCTATCTAAGTAATCAGGAGGCAGCAAGTGAATTGTAGGTGAGAAGTGACAAGACGGTCTCAATCTACGATTTCCCTTCCATTATATTTCAACACTATGACAAGCCTCTGGGTTTTTTTTCTCTTCCTGAATGCTTCCTAAAAACTACCAGTTTCAAAATAAATAATGAGCTCCTACTTCCTTGTATATTCATCCAAGAAAGTTAATAAGCAAGTAAAGAGTAACGCAAAAGGGTTATGCGAAATGTAATAACTGGAAGAAGCAAGAACAATTATTTGCACTCTTACTTTCTCTTTTAACATTTTTTCCAAGTTCTTATTAAAGTATTTCTAAAAGCAACAAACTCTTTCCCTCTCTCTCCCTCTCTGGAACAAGATGACCTCACAGTCATTTTTAAGTCTTCTGAATCCTTAACAATCCTAAGCCAAGCTCATAACTCCACTACAAATTTAGCTATCCTTTTGACAAGCTCCCATTGGAAATGAACTCAAGGGACAAGTCCAAGAGCTCGTGTATCAACATCATCCCCAATTTCCAGGCCAATGCTCCACGACCCACAATCCACAGTCCCAACAACCCAACCAAATACAAAAGGGAAAGCAAGGAGAATATTCATCTAAAGAGGCTGTGAGATAAAAGCTCGTGAGTGATAGGCCACCTCACCATAGTTTTTTCCCCCTTTTATCATTTCTCTTGAGTAGAAGACGAAAAAATATCTCGTCGTGTACAATTTCTTCAGCCTCTATAGAGTGTCTAGTATGATTCGATATTTCATGGCAACAAGAGAAAAAAAGCCGTTCTATCTACAACTCTCTCCTCTCGCTTCCTATTCCTTCTTTTAGATTGGGACTCCAGCCCTTCAATCTCTCCTTTGGTCTATAAGAGAAGGAGAGAGAGAGAGAGAGAGAGACCTTGTACACGTAGAGTACTGTGGTAGCATTATGATATCTATTCAATTCTGCTGTCCCATGGTGCTCCCCTCCATACTAGTCCCTGCCTCGCCTTCTACTACACCCATACACATAATATCCATCCATGAACATTGTAGTGAAAGTATTGTCGGATGTTGTAGAAGAGAGCGGAAGAAGAGTGAGGAGTCCAGCAGAAGCCTTGTGTGTGCAAGGAAGGGAGGATATGATAGTACAAGGGAGCAAGATAGTTCTATCGCGTGCTAGATTTTCGTCAATTTTTTCTCTCTAAAAGCTGCACACCCAGCTCCTTTCTGAACCACACCCTACATTACATAGAGTCACCGGGAGTAAGTACTCCGTTCTGTAGAGTGTGTAGAGTGCCAGAGGATTCGACCACATCCACACCGACCATCATACAAGAGAGCTAGGCTTACTTTCACTCCCAACCTAACTCTCTCTCTCTCTCGCTTATAGATAATAACCCTCTGGAGTTGTTGGGAGATGGGTGCATGTAAGCAGTGGTCCAATCTTCCATGACTTTTCTCTCTCTCTCTCTTTCCAGAGTTCTAGGTTTATGGAAGCCCTCTTCTCCTCACTTCCTTGCTGTTCTTGATGACTCTCCACTCTTCTACCTCGAGACTGCCATCAAATTCAGACGAGATGCTAGACCACTCACTTAGTCAACCCATCCCTTCAAGCTATGATATGTACGGAGGAAATATCTCAAACTGAACACACCACTAGTAATATCCTCCATTTCTCTTTTACATTCCCTCTCGCTCTCTCTTCACATTGAACGGCAATATCTATGTGTAGTTCTCTATAGGCAGAGGCATCAGAGAGATAATAAGACCACTAACAACCCGCCTTTTGTAGAATGGTAGGTACGTACGTAGTTTGAACTGATGTATCATATCCTGCTCAAGGGAACGAAGCCATCATCATCTTTATGGAGGATGGAGGCCATGAAGGATCCGACAATGAGTTGAGGACCCAGACTTATTCTGCTCAGATTCTAGCCTATGAATCCTTTGCCACTCCAATCCTCTCCTGACTCCTTCAACTTATATAGAAGCCGTAATCATCAACATTTTGTCCGTACTGCATAATACTACGTCGTTTCATTCTTCTCAAGAACATGATATCCTTTCTTCTCTTTTTACCCGTCATGGTTACAGACAGAGGGGGTTTCGTGGATGTAGGAATCCTCTCGGCATGATATGATTCGGAATAAACTCAATATTCGAATCTATATGGCTTATTTTGTTATTGAAAATATGCCCTAGAAGGTAAGTAAACTAAGACTTTTAGCCGAATGGAGACTTAAGTTTAAAGAAGTCTGGGGAGGGAGGACGAGTGACTTTCCACTTAGAGTAAGACTAGAGTTCAAATTTTTTTACAGGTTAATATTTCTATTTCTCACAAACATTTTGTGTATATAGAAAGATATTTGAGTGTTTGACTCACACAGTATCATATGGCTTGTGAAAATAGGAAATAATAGCAAGTGGTGTACAAAAACACAGCTCTGGTATCGAAAACTAACTACAAAAGAAAGTTGAATTGGGGGAAACAAGTTTTAAGGGAAAGGTGCTCCAACACGCTCCTCTTATGTACCGGAGCTCGTAAAACATTTCCACATGATGGAAAGAGGTCTATAATCAAATCCTTTATTTTGAATGTCCTTCAAGGATAAAGAACCGATGGGTGGGGGTTCAGCCTCTGAGATTTATTTATCCTTCTCCCTAGTGCTATTACCACCTTAGCCAAATCCAGGTCTGGCCGTATAGACAGGAATAGTTTATTATCTCTTAATGCCCTCCTCTACTCTAATACCTGGGTCGTACGTATTTTCCAAAAGCGGAAATGAACATGAGAAAGCGGGACTGGAAATGAAGAGAGGTAGATAGAAGACATAGATTCCCTCCTCACATTCAGGATTTCATCAGTCATTCCATTCTGGAGGCAGCCTTTGATTGTATTGTAACTGCGGACTAGCTTCCCCTCGCTACCTATTCCATAATGACTTTCATCCACTCGACTCCCATGACTGAGGGAAATGCGTGCACACAAGCACTCGTCGAGAGAAGGTGGAGGTTGAATATTAGGAAATGGGACTCCTCGTTCCAAGCCCTCGTTCCAAGATAAGCACAAGGAAAGGTAGATTATTACTTTGCTCGTGTGTCTGTCAGCATTACCATCATTACGAGCTCAGTTCTGGCCATGTGAATATGAAGGAAGGAGCTTAACGACTATGACTTGGCTCAGTTCCCTCCTAGTGCTCTAACCCATGCACCATGATCATCATCAGCCTTCATGAGCTCAATGAGATGAGATGCAATGAGACAAACCTTTTACACTCCAACTGAGAGGACACGTACTTGTTCGAGGTGGGCAAATACAGGATCCATTATCCAAAGCAGGTGTATCGTGTATAACAGAGGATGAGATTATATAAGACTCCGTGAACATTTTAAATTTCCAACTCATCCACTCCTCGTATAATACAGATAATATATGCTCTCTTTCCTTAGAGACTTTTGGGCTCTATCCCTCTCTCTACATCCTTACTCTATCTTTCGCTAACAACAAAGGAACAAAAGTAGACTCATCTATCTTTCTCATGCATACATAAAAGAGTTGCCTCGCCTCCTCCACTCATGCACTTTTTTATCCATTCCTTTAGCCTAAAACATTCCTTGTAGAATAATCCATGGGGGTAAGTGTAGAAGAGTGAGACTGAGACCAATAATCAAATGCAAAAGTTGGCAAGACCTCCAAATCACATACGAACCACTTTTTACATTCTATTACCAAGCTGTAACCTCAGGTGGAAAGGTGGATCTTCATCATCATCTTGATATGAGGTGAAAAAAGAAGTGCATCCTCAAGTCGCACGGGCTCCATAATAATAATAACACCACAGGGTGCTCTTAAATTATACAGCTCTGGATATTCAAGTTCCAAGTAGGTAACTGGTTGCAACTAGGTTTTACAAAACCCATCCACCTACCTATCACCCCACATCATCATTAAAGCCAAGAGAAAAAAACACCGTCAACCGTGTCTTGCAATTACGCCCAAACTTCACTCGCTATCACGCCTCTGTGCTTTAGAAGAACATGCATGGGCATGATTCTTTCACACAGATGGGATATTCAATCCTGTATGAAAATTATTGGGAAAATTATGAGCACAAAATATATATGCTGATTTCATAGAAAAACAATACAATCAGGATCATCATAACTTTATCAGAATCCGTATCCCTATTTTCAAGAAGATCATAAAGTGCAAGACCTACATACTAGATATCTCAGAAAATCCTTAACAATCTGTAGAACGTTCGGAAATAATTCAAAGTTTAAAATGAGTCTGAGAGTTTCGAAGCTTATCGACCAAATTTATCGGGCGGGTAGATTTATCCTATAATATCAAAAATTAAGAGCTCACATAATCTATGCTCCTCCTGTATGAGGACTCTCCTATCTACCTCAATGGATAATAGTTTACGGAATATAATAATTGACCATTAGCCTCATTCACATGAGGATCACAAAGTAGTAATCCTATGGCATTAGAAAATCTGTCTAAAATACCATGCCTCGTTCCTTATTATAATGCTCACATATGAGCCCAAACTTCATCTACGGTATGAGAATCCATCATTTCCCCCTGAAACTACTCCCTTAGTCTTGAGCGGATCATGAGATAGAAAATGTTAGGGAAATAATACATGTACATATATACACATCTATATATTTATACATAATGCACCCAACCCTTCAGGAAAGCATTGAAGCCCATTAATTTCTCCAGGATGCAGAATCCTCTCCTCTGAACAGATAAACGAACGGGATGGATGTCAAAAGCGTCAAGGAAGACCACTACATGGACCAAGTTCGTAGTCTGGATATATATTACATCCTCCTAAACTACTAGGGATCATCCCACCACCACCACTACCACATTATATGCCTAGGCATCCATCTTCTTGGGCACTCGCTTTCCCTTGGTACGTACTTCTCTCGGCTCATTACAACAAGGACTGTAGGTAGGTTGGCTTCCTACGGCCTGGCATTCAACTTCCTCTTCCCTCGATATAATGGTTTCAGAGAACTCCGTATCTAGCTGCCTAAACAAGGTTCACCCAAAACGTAGGATGGGAATGGGAAACACCCGGGTGAACATGGGAGATGCGAAAAGAGGGCTCTTTCCTAAATGAGGTATGGTTGCTCTAATAGCAAACTATATACGCTTTTGGTCCTGCTTTTCGTTCATTCCTCTTCCTCTCTCTTTCGACATCAAATTTCATACCATCATCATCATTTCTCGTACGTCTGCCTGGCCAGCCAGCCCTCCTCAAATAGCATGACCTGCCAACTCACTATTCCTTTCCTACGTAACAATGGACTAGTAGACAGGAGGAATAAATGGAGATTGAGGATGGATAGTTGGTGGGGATAGCTACCGAAGTGAATGGATGGAGAGATACATTAGGAATTCGACTTGGAAGAACCATTTCACCGCCACTGCCACCACCACCGCCATCATGCATTATCCTTTGAGACGGGAACAGACTTTTCTAAAGCTTAGCTCGCTTTCTCCTATATATTTTACTAAAGTATGCCTACAACTCTGGCTTTGATCATCCTATATAGCCCATCGTGGATTCATAGGGTATAAAACCGGTACTGACTCTTATCCAAAGGCAGAGGGCAACGCCTACACCAAACCCTGGCTACAATTCAGACGGGTTCAAAGAATTTTACGAGATTGGGTAAACAATCAGAGGATATGGGGATTCTGTAATTGAGAACTTCGATATCGACACTGTTGGCAAGCCTGAACATTTAGTTTGAGGGTCCCTAACTTTGGTCCATTGTATATCTTGGTCAGACAGAGCTAGCCAGTTGTACGATCCAGACCACTCTAGACAACTATATAGTATGGATTTGTACCTCCGTAGATGTATAAGCATATTTGAGAAGTTCTTGATTAGTAGTAGAAGAAAGGATTATCAGCCAAAGCTTTATAAGAAAGAGGAAGCAGGCCAAACTGAGAGGAGTAGTGAGGGCTATATGCATTATATCACGGTAGATTGGTCATGTCTCCCATGGTGTCCTTTCTGCTTTCACTCCTCTAGGACTTTCTTCATTACAACTAGGTATGGATGAGGGTAGAGGGAAACCAAGTGCTCTTACAAGCTCCCAACAACCCACGAAATAAAAAGAGAGGAAAGAGCACTGTCGAGTCGACGTTGACATAGATGGAAGCTATTGAAACTGGTGCTGAAGCCAAAGCCAAGTAGACCAACCAACTTGTGTCATATCAAACCATTATATTCTGCCATCCATCCATCCGTAGAACTAGACACTGAACACCGAACACGCTCACCACTTTCCTACTCCGATGGAATAGAATCCTCTTCCTTTTTCGCCTGTCATGAGCTAGAAGCCTTACATCAGTTGATGTGCACTTCCATCCATTTTCATCCTACCTCCTACTACTCTATCTATCTTCAAACTCAGCTCTTTTATTATATAGGTTCTCTATAAGCGGAAGACTCACGGGCTTAACTACATGTTACCATTCAACATTCAAGGAAAAACTCAAACCCCTCCATTCCTCACTGCCTCCATCCACTCCACCCATACAAGACAAGGAGGAAGAGAGTGTCATCATTATATAAAATGGATCAAGAAGACTAGAGGCACCGAGTTCTCGGAAAGAAGGGAGCACTTACATGTACCCCAAACCATTCGACTTGAATAAGGATTCTCAAGATCCTCAGCACGACCTTCTTTCTAAAATATATCTACCTTATAGGGGAAGAGGCAAAATACTTTTATACCAAATACAAGCTTTGGCTACAAAAGCCTCTTCCTCTCATCTCCCTCATTTCATTTCCACAGGAATAGAACAGAGGTCCATTTTATCTTGGCCTTAAAGAACCTACATCTACGTACAACACTGAGTCTACAGACACAGGAACCACACTATCTTCAACTCGCTTCTCCTAAAGCATTAAGATAAAAAGGTCTACCCAGTTGGCTCGGATGGAATGAAGATGGGCCTTTGGTTTATAGGGTGCAATCAAAGCATGGAAACAATTCTGTTCCTTTCAAGCTTTGACATGTACGGGAATAGGAGAGCTTCAGTACCCGTTCACTCTCTACCGCACTATCCCCCACAATTTCAGAAAATGGAACAGGGGTGGTCTATCTATCGTGAGGGTAAACAAGGTTCGAAATCCGCTCGATATCAGCTCCATTCTAGCCTCAAGATCCTCTAAAGGATAAGAACACGAGTCGTGTTTTTGTCCACAGTGGTAAGTTGCTGCATAATGGACAGGGTTATCATATCTGCATGAAACCAACGATAAGAAATAGTGGTGGAGCCAAGTCCAGAGAGTGGAGACTATGCCATGAAATACAATGGTTTACTTCTTAGGAATGTCATCTGTGATAGAGAGACCAAGTGGATTATGAAGTATCATATTTGTATATATAACCAAGCTAAGGAACCCTCCATCCTAACTTGCAATTTTCTAACCCTCATTGAACATTTATGGTCAACTTCGCCCAAGCTTGTGGATCCCAGTTCTTCCTTCTCGAAATCACAAGTACGAGAGGGCTATAAACATTACACCAATGTTATACGGATTCATATAGACAACTCTACTTATCCTACTCTGACTTGGAGTACATCTTTTCTCTATATGCACTCCATTCATCCATTTTTATAAATGTGTTGGAGGGGGCACAAGATATGCCTCGTAATGTTGATCTTCGCTTTCGTATCATCAAAAAGAATGCGAGTCGTCTATTGTTTTAAGAAAAGGCTACCTTATTCAGCTATGTAGAAGTAGGTACAGTGTACATTCATTGTAGACATAAGCTATATGCAGCGTTTAGGAACTCTTAAGATGCCAAGATGGTCTTAAGACCTTGTTGAGTCGCATAATAATGGATTGCACGCTCTCACAAAGCCGTGAGCTCCAAGCTGGGGTACCTCTCTCTCTTCCTCTAGAAGATGGGTGCTATTATGCAGAAATGTAATCTCATTGGAAATACCAGTCTACACGCCCTCACCCTTTCTACCCTCAAGACTTGTTCTTTTAACAGAGTCGGAGTTGGACTTAGAGGGAGTAAAAAGTTAATGCAAAAGCGGTTGGAATCTTAATACATGTAAATAGAGTTGAATAGGGTAATTATGTATAAAGGTAGTTTTTACCCGGATAGCTGGGGCTCGTACTTTCACCTTGACTTTCGATGGCACAAGCTTCTTACGACCGGTATGAGACATTTTTACCATTCGTTTTGGCAAATTATTTAAATGTTTTTTTTAATGTTTCAAAAAATATTTATAAGTCAATATTTTCTTGTTCTGTTTGGTTGAATTAAATTGCAGGGTTCAGAGTTTTTGAAATACTTCAGACGATAATGAAAGTTTGAACGATTTGTCACTAAGGATTTTGACTGAGAGTTTCCTTAATTATGACACTGTTTCACACACGATGTATTCAGTTGATTCTGATGCTTGCAAGAGTTTATTTCGACAAAAGTGTGTACGGCTGTGTCTTTCCGCTTCATTTATTAGGAGCATAAGAAACGTAAATAGTGGGTGTTTTCTGATCGTTAAAATGTTTTTAAAGCTTATATTGGTATACTGGCTTCTCTGAAACTCTTCTGTAACTTATTAAAGCACGCTAAGTACACAAGTGGACTTTTATTATGAGAGCAAGAACAGTTAATTGAATTCTGGAATAAGACAGAATAGAATCCAAGAGTGAATCAAGTGTCAGCTGCATAAACTGCAACTGGCATCACTTTGGCATATAACGTAACCGGTATTCTTGTATCCTCTAGCACACAGTTGTATTTTAAGTATGGACTGGTTCTCAGGATATCTAGAATGTCCAATTCCAGCAGATATTGATTACATATGTACTGAATGTTTATACACTAGAATTAGGATCGGGAGTGTTACACTTTTTCCGACTTAGTAATTTGAATGAATTTAAGTTTGACTCTCAGTCTGTGTCCAAGTATGAATACCGCTTTTGACTTATTTTAGGGGCTTGGACTACTAAAGACCCAATGCGATATTTCGTAAGTAACAGTTTTGCTAGTGTTTCTTTTGATGCAGGGGCGTTGGTAAATCAATAAAATTCCATTGTCCTTTTTTATAAAAGAATAGGAATGATAGATAAATAGTCCGGGTGGGAAATATGAGAATGTTTGGCAATCAATCGTTCCCACACGATATAGTTCAGAACTTCAGACTGTGCACAAGACCACAATTTTCCTTCGGCTCTTCTGAATTCGTTTGATCACTTGAGTTGGTGTCGATCAAGTCTGAATGACGGCGAGGAACTTCTCCCACGGATTCTTTTTAACGTGTGTGTGGGGACCTATGGATGTATTAGGACGAGTCTGGGATTTTTCGAGCAAGAAATGTGGCAGGGAAGCTGGTGGAGTTATCGTACGATCTTGAGATTAGAAGATTAGCATAAACTTTGTCGCTATATATCTGGGTGAAGTGTTCAGTAAAGATCTTAGGTTACCTTGGGATGTGAAATGTATCTTGCAGAACTCTTGTTGCCTTCATGAACTTGACTCAACCACTGCTGACTCTCCTATCTTCTCCAGGCGGTTTCATGTACCCAATAAAAATCTCAAATCTTCTCGCAGACTCGCACCCACCCAAGACCAAGAAGACGAGATTTGAGACCGTACACAGTGCACAGCAACTCCTCCTGAATTTTTATCATAAAGGAAAGGAATTTGGATCCAAGATTGTAGTCTCAGAGGAACCAGAGGATGGGAGTACCCCTTTTTCCTTCTCACAAGGAAGACTGATGCTCAAGAAACATAAAACACACGAGGAGTCATATATTATCTTGGGCTATAGCTCCTCTTGCTGTATTGCCTCTATGTCTCTAATCTGTACGTGGGTAACTCTCTAAGGCTTAAAGAGCCGTTTCCTATGTTACTTATTCCTCAAAGTTTTTTTGTCACTCTACTCGGTTGTGAAACTTGGTCTGTTGGCTGAGTACATGTACTCCCACTACTTAGAGATGAGATATATCATTTTATATGCTCTTCTTGCTTCGGAGCACACTCATCATCAACTCCAGAGAGTGAATGTATGGGGACGAGCACACACACAGACATCTGCTCGTTCGGCTTAAAGAGGAGAGTCAAAAAGAAGAGCAGTCAGATAGATAAGTCGCTGGAAGATGATGTACCTCCGCTCCCTAGCTTCATCACAACAACAGTCATCATCATCATCATCATCATCATAATCACTTGTTTCTTCCTACAATCCTCCATCCCTTTTCCTAATGCATACAAAAAAGTTCTCAGAGATTCTCGAGCTTTATACAAAATGAGCCTTATTCTTCAATCATGATGACACACAAGTCAGTGGGATTGAATGAGCAAGAACCCTCGCTGGTTATAAATGTGCGAGTTGTGTGAGACGGAATCTCACTATACGAGTAGTATAGTGAGAGTAGAGTATAGTAGAGTACTTCAGTAGAAAAACAGGTAACAAGGATTCTCAAAGGTAAAAGCTCTACGTGATATTAATGTTCGGCTAACTACATCTTTACGTGTTACACCTGGACTCTCACTACTGGAGTTCTAATAATGAATCCTCTCCTACTAACAAAGGTTCCCACTGCTTTATTTTATGAGAAACATATACGGAATCCCAATTTCCATCACTACATCGTCTACTATCACCCAGGTCAGATTGGGATTCCATATTAGGACTTGTCAAAGCAAAATCCCAAGCCCACCTGTGTCTTCAAAACAAGTAACCTAAGGAGTTGTAGTGCGAGGGAGACTGGAGATCTCATACAGAAACAGTATACTTATGATGATGATTGACTCAAGACTTTATAACTGCTTGTGCTCGTTCCCCAGACTTGCACAGGAACATCAAAAGTAGAGAGTGTGGAACATGAATATAAAAATATTAACGAAAATACCATACATACCTCTTTTATGATTCTCAGAACTTCACATGCCCTATCTACTCCTTCAGCAGATTCTATGTATTCTATTGCACAGCGAGGCTTTGAAGTTAACCTTTCAATGTCATAGTCATTCGGCTCAAATGGCACGAGGGGCTATCTCATACGATTTTCTAAACTTTTTGCACATACAGCTAA
Organism: Agrenia bidenticulata; assembly: GCA_034694785.1. Lineage (NCBI taxonomy): Eukaryota > Metazoa > Arthropoda > Collembola > Entomobryomorpha > Isotomidae > Agrenia > Agrenia bidenticulata. The sequence goes on from JAQFYM010000097.1 coordinate 108,244, forward strand.
AAAGTAATTCTTGGGATTTGCTCTGTGACCAACCACCAGTCCTTATGCAATAGATGAATGAGAAGTTGTTCCCAAGAGCCAATCACCACTTCACCAGACAGATCAAGTTTTAAGAGACCAAAGGTGGTGGCATAAAATCTTGGATAAAAAATGTAGTTTGGAGATGAAAAGAGGAAACACCTGTTCCTCCGACTTAAGACTTAAGACAGCATACACAAGATAAGAAAGATTGACTCCAGTTTGTCACCATTGTCTTTCTTTGAGTTGACAAAAGTTTTCAAAACTTTCTCCACATTGGCGTCTGGGCTTGGGTTGTTGGAGAAATGTCTCCTATCACACTTTCACCAACTCTCCACTTATTACGTACCCCTTTACAAATCCCAGCCTGAGGGATGAAGGAATCCTTCCTCTTTACAAGTTTCTTTCTCCTTGGGCTAAATTTGAGATGAACGTCAAGGGGACCACGAGGTAAGCTGAGTTAATTGAAGTAAATACAAGTGCGGAGACTTTTCTCAGACTTTTTACAGTCTCAAGTCTTTGACTTGAGTTGACTGGGCGGCTCTTGTGCTTTCTATCCTTTCTCTGTCTGCTGGAATATAGCTGGAGTTGGTACACAAATTTCTTCTAAGGTCTCTTCTCTTTCTGGTCTTTGTTGATAAGATGAGATTGCTCTGTTTTTACACGAGCGAGGTTGGCGATTGACAATATTACATTGGGTTGGACGTGGAGCTAAAGAGAAGTATTTGTTCCCTCTGCGGCATGTCGTGTTGAAGTAAAAGCACGAGTGTAAAAGAATTGATTGAATGGTTGGTGTGGGACTACTACTTTTGATAACTACTCTTTCTCCCCTATTTGTAGAATGTATGTACGTAATAGTATTTGGGTTTCGTCTTCCTTCGAGCCCGAATCTACTCAAGTGGGTTCTACGAACTTGAGATATTCGATTTACTTTGTTGGAGTTCAGTGTGTTCGAGACTCGTGCTGGTGTTGTTCTGTTCCTCGGGGTCTTGCCTGCTTCGTCCTTTGTACCCTCGTTCCTCTCTTGTTACCATGTGCCATATCCTCCAGCTCTCTCCTTTTTCCTCTACACCCTTTTCGACTCAAACCTCTCCCGACAACTATCACATCCAGTTCATATACTTTACAAGAGAATGCAAACCTTGTGGGCTTATATACAGAATATTCAAAGTCACAGCTAGATCTATTCGAGTACACACTCCGGTACGCTAGCTCACTTCCTGGTTGCAGAGGAAAGAGGATGTTCAAACTACAATGTGAGTATGAAGGGTTTGGACGCTCTTTCAAATACTTGGAAGCCAGTTCTTAGTACTATGCGAACATGAGAGTACAATTGTTATACCATATTCCCCTAGCTATAGAGCTTTGCAGTCTCAAGAAGAACGGACTACTTTCCTGCATTATAATTCAATTTTCTTCCCATACTTCCTAAAAATATGCAAACATTGCCAGGGAGAGAAAAACTGCCAGCTGGCCTAGCTTGCTGTTAGGTGTGGAGTCTACAAGATATTCATTTCACAAGAATATCTATGCCTAGCTTTTATATGGACTAGGGTGGCCAAAATGTTCCTTGCAGTTGAAAATACATGCTTTATAGAATTTCATAATTTCAGGTCATAGAGAGTCAATGGTCAAATTAGTTGTAATAAACTAAAATGAAGTTATTCTCCCTAAACCGCATTTAGAGGATATTTGGGGAAAGTGAGAATCCATGCATGGGCGTATTAAGTAGCGATGTTGTCTGCAGAATATGTACAGATATTCTTTAGGATATAGACATACCGACAATATACGACGGCTTGGACCATACTAGTTACAAGTAGAAAGGTCTGATGATATGAAGTGAATCATGGAATTTTATCGCCACCTCACGACCCTACATCCGTCTTTATAGGCTTCCCTCCCAGCTCAGAAGCTCTTGGAAAGCTCAGTAGCCATTCTAGGAGGAATTACTATAGAAGAAAAATGGAGTGAGAAGACCTCGGTTCACCTCTTTGACCCCAGTGGACTAAGAGTTTCGCCAGAGGACACATGGAGAAGACAGATGAACATGACACGAGGCGAGGTTGATGGAACACCCCTTTCTTAGATGTAAATGGAGAAAGTGATCTCCTCTCTCTCTCTCTTCCCAGCCCTTTCTCTCCCAGGGAAGTGAGGCTTGTGGGTGAAAGTGAGTTGGGCTCATATTACCTACAGACAGCCGTCCAAACTTGCAATGTTGGATCTGTCCTTCCAACGGACTACCTACCAATGCCTCTCACTCAATAGTGAGAGACGGAGTATGAGTGAGTGAGCGTGCTAATGCGGTCTATCCACCTTGGAGAAACTCCTCTCCACTTCCAAGCTGTGGAAGCACGGATTCTCAAAGAGTGAGAGGGAGTCGGGGCTACATTCTACTTCCGATGGAAAAAGAGGTGGAACAGGGAGCTGGAGTTTTTTTTGTTCTTCCAGTGACATTGGTAGGTGGATAGATGAATTGAATACCCAGTGGTGATGCTGACTAAGGGATAGAATACCCGGGTGAATTCTTTTCCTCGCTCTCTTGCTTTCTTTCCATTAATTCTTCGGGAACCTCATCCTCATCCATCTAATCTACCCCTCTTCCACCGAACGTCTCTTCCACTATATTGTGTGGCTCTCTTTCTTCAAATCCCTTCCCTTGTTCCAACTCTCTCTCTCTCTCTCTCGCATCTTGTTCCATGTGTGTAGTTTCCAAACAGACTCCGTCCCTAACCGAAACTCCGAATTCACAGCCCACCGTCTTCAGTTTCCTTTACAATATAATCTCCTCTATACCACTCCCTGTAATATATAGAGCTTTGAGCTTCTCCAACTCTCACGTTGAGCTATTGTTCCTTCATCTCGGGTAATAATGTGTGTATAGTATCAAGCTACTACCCACAAGAGCTGACTCCCTTGCCCCTAGCTCATATTTTGGCTCATCCTCGTGCCGTCCCCGTTAGTGGCACAGAGTGAGTCCTAATGACCAGCAGTGAGGTAGACCCCAAAATGAGAAATCCATACCCTAAATAAAATCTCGTGTCGTGTTCTGAGTCTCAGATCGACAATCAAGGAAAACGAGAGCCTCGTGGCACTACTTGAAGTATAGCAGTGATGACTATTATAGTTGAATTTTACCTCCTACAATTCTATATTCTTTTCAGTTCAACTCTCTCCTCTGTAATTTTAAGTTGGTCACTTGGGAGAGCATCATATTAGACTGAGAATGCTGTTATTATTCATTTGTGAAATTATATCTTGTTCCGTTCCTTGATAATCCCCTACAATAGTGGTCTATCCATGAAACCAGTCCGTCTGCATATGTCAGAGAGGGGTAATAGTAGGTATGTATCTAAAGGGCTTTACAAACCAAAACCTCAGCAGCTTGTGAACAAAACAGTGACGCTGGGTTGTTGTACAGGGAAATCCTCACTAACGAAATTTGGGGAGAGGCTAGCAGCTTATTCTACACTTCTCCATATATGTATATGATATTATTACTACATGTCTGAGGAGAATATTATTGAACATGATTACAGGTTCCTCTGAACAATACTTAACAAAAGAGGCTGTGATTTCATGGAAACAGATTGGTTTTGGTTAGTTTGGTCTGTTGAACGGAGAAGTAGGAGAAGGAAGGACGGCAAGCAATGTGGAGGAACACCACAATAATACATTTTAAGCACCGAGGAGAATTTCAGATCCTGACGTACATATCTCGGTGAAATGTACTGGAGCAATGAACAAAGTCTGCATATGACCACGTCGGTTATGTGTTGGTTTCCTAATGTCTGCTTCAACCAGGACAAGATTACAAACAGTCATACACACTTCCATCTCTTTCTACTCTTACCAAGAAGCATTGGACATTTTTAGACTCGATCCTCAAACTTCAAGAGTTTTAGAGGTGTCTAGCTTTGAGCTTTATTTACGTGGAATTCGTGGTATCTACTCTGATTCATATATGTATTGCCTTTTCGACCACTTCATATTTTATTCCCTTTCTCTTTGCGTCTTTACTGTCGGTGATGCAATTTGAGCATTCGACCGTCTTGTCTCCCTTGACGCTTCTTGACTTTATCGTCTACAAATGTCTACACTTGTCTAGATAGTTTATCAGCTTCCTATTTTACTTTTTATTTACAATCCCTTTCTGTATTATCTGACCATCCAGTTATTTTGGGAAATTTTTTTTGACCATTTTTGATTTTTCGACATCTAGTTTTCCTTTAAACTTGAAGCATGCCACTTGCAAGCATTTTATTCTAAAGGATAGTCAAGTTTCCTTTTTTCAACTTTCTCTGGGATAACAAGTTCTCAATAATGGGCCTTGCAATGAAATCCCATATTGTATAATAAGCCTTGTCTACATCAAAAGTCCCTTATGGTAATTTGTATTCTTCTTCGGAAAAATACCCAATTTCTCTCTGAATTAGCTAAAAAGGGAACAAAGTTGCAGTAGCAAATGCATTTGAATCTCATGAAACTCAGCAGTACAAATCCAAATAGGTATGGAGAGAGAAATTCCCCAATCTAGAGCTGTGAATTAGATTATCCCGGATGTGTTTCCCACAGGTTCTGGAATTTCACAAGTCAGAGAAAAGGAAGCTCTCGCTTATGCCCTCATTCTCATCTATCCCGTATATTATATTGACTTGGTCTGCCATGTCTCGAGGGGATATGGATACTTCCTCCTGGCCTCTATGAAGACACATAATGCCGTAGATTGAGCCGGATTATTTCCTCCTTGCATTTTGCTAAAACTGGAGAAGCTGGAGAGCTGAATGAGACAAGAAGATGAAAAGGAAAGATGTGAGGGAAGAAGATCCAGTTGTAACCAGATGAGATGGCGACGGAGAATAGTCATGGAACTTTTTTGCACTCAAGTCTCAGGACTCAACTTAGGGAAGGATCCATGTAGAGAGTAGATACATAACTGACACTACCACATTCTTCTACCAAGACTTCCAGTCTACATCTAAAGCACCTCGCTTACCAAAGCTTGAGACCGGATAGGAAAAAGGAATACGAAAAGATCTCATACGTAGGAACCTCACACCCACTGGAATTCCCTCGTGCCTTACTATTTCAGAGATGTTAGCAGATCTCTCTCTCTCTCTCTCTAGTAAGAACCATCTCTTTCGAACCCTTGCCTTGCTAGAAAATGTGGTAAAAAATAAGCGTCGGATTAGGTCCTTGTTGTTAGCCTGGGTTTGACTGAGATCTACCAACACCCCACTACCACATCCATCCATGCCCACCCTTTCTGTTCTTCCAAGGTAATACTTTACCGTCTTCTATAACTCGGGAGGAACCAGGAACAAGAAAAATAAATAGCTCCTTGTGTCTCCTTCCTTTCTCGGGGGAGAAGAATACAGAGCAGAGTCGTAGGGATAAGCTAGAATGTACTTGCTAAATTGGGGATACTTTTAGAATAAGGGCTGGTGGTTATTGATCGGTGCATGAGAGAATCTAAATCCCGTATCCGATTTCTTTTCTTATACAGAGGGTGTAATATAAATCATTTGAATATAAAGTTTATAGGAGATCTCTTTATTTTTCTTCTTCCCCGTCAAACTATCCCTGCATGGTAATAAAATGAAGTCCTCCAAACAATAAGTGAAAGTTACAAATATTCTATAAGAATTATGAGCCAATACATAAAGGCTCTCTTTCTTGTCACAAAATCAAATGAAATCCTAAGATTTCTCTGGCACTGGTATGGTTAGGTTAGGTAGGCATTGATAAAAGTATTGTAAAAATTCCCCCAAAGAATCACGACCTCAATCTGGTCACTGGGGGGTAAGAAATCATGACGCAACTACAGAACAGCCCATAGCAAAAATGATTATGTAATAAGAAGTGCGCGGAATTGATTATTCGGAAACAGGTTTGCGGTGAAAGTGAATCAAGACATTGTCCCACGGGACTAGAGTTCCAGGTCATTTGCTCCAGAGGTAAAAGGCAAAAGTATGATAATAAGGAGGGAACTTTCTATCAAACACATGGGACTTAAGGACTATACACACCTCTCCTTCCTCCATGGAGATACTGCTCGCGTTTCATCTCACAAGTTGAAGGTGTTGCACTATTACCCCAGGATTGGTCTGATAGGCCCCTTGCCAACAATTGGGATTGACATTTTGTTTACTTTTAAAGATAAACTGCTACCGTTTGTCTTCCAAATGTAGCAAAGACCTTCCTGAGCCCATTTTGGAGACCAATTTACGCGTGAGAGGAGAGCACTTGATGCTCATTTCTATGCATTACCATTTTGGGTAAAAGTCTTCTCCAATCAACTCACCTCGTCAGCCAACCAAGCAACTGAACACTAATACGTAATAACGGCCACCACAAAAACTTCCAACCATCTTGTCTTCGTCTACCTCATCCCTGTTTTTAATTGCCGAGGCGAGAAACACTGAGGCGATTTCAAAGGAGTTGTTTGTTGCAATCGACTATGCGTTTCACAATCAATACCTTCTTTCTTTGGCCCTCACTGCCCTCATAACCGTTAGAAATTGATACTTACTATTACATGCAGGTAGTGAGTTCACACGAGAGTAATTAACTTGCAATACTCCAAAATTTACAGCCCAATTAACTTGAAGTGTCAACCATCAGAAGTACCGAAACATTGTACCCTTCAAACTCGAGTGCTACTGTATGTGTCTGCAGTTATCTACAATATTAAAAAATCGGCTCACATGGAATATCCATTTCTCATGTCTCTTCGTGTAATATGGAAACTGACTGACTGATCATTTAGTTGAAGTTTCTAAAAATTTTAAGCTGGATCAAAATCCTTAGTGTACAAAAAATGTCTGCAATTTTTACCTACCAAGTTGAAAATCCCGATTCATTTCTAGCCCCAATCTCCTCATTAAAATAAATTCGTGTGGAATACGGAAGGATGTTGTAAAATTTATTGCGGAATGAGGTACGTCTAGATTCGTACGTGAGGTGTTAGTTAGTGGTTTTGAATTTAGTCAGCCCAGACCGTGTTGGGTCCTATATAGAATGAAAAGAGTGGAGTGATTCGTTTGCACATCAGATTGCTCTTGCTCCCTTTCTCCCGAGCAGCATTCATTCCCATTACGATTTCAAAGAGCTGGGCCAGAATTGGAGACGAGTGGTGGTAGCAACAGGTATCCAATTTCATCCAAACACAGACACCATATATACTACAACTACGCTCACAGCTTTCTTTTCCATACATATATATATATATGTACATATATTTAGATAGGTTTATACTCTGCTCCTTTCCCCTTTCACTTCCTCTCACATTGAGAGAGACTACTCGGAATGATTTGGGTCCCTCTGGTAATGCCATAATGGCTGATTCTTTTCCAGATACGTCGCACCGTGACTTTACTTCGTGACAACCATCTTAGTAACCACCGCCTACCGAGCTTTCACTTCGTCTTCCTTTTCTTTCCCTTGGATGGGCAAATTATGGACTGCTTCAGTAGTCCCTTGAGTATGTAGTTCTCGTGTATATCATTTACAGTTGTGGATATCGAAAAATATCTACTGAGGACCACTGAGGGGGGGCGGGCTTTACTGGGACCAAAGTTATACTTCGAGTATGAGATGTGTGTTCGGAACTTTCAAATCACCTTTCCGGAGGTTGCGGACAGGCTAATGCGTGAACATAAAGATCAATCCTGCACACCATACAGCCAGAAACGGTATTTTCCACCAATGTCCAATCTTGAACTTAATTATTGGGTATTGGAAAAGAGTTGTAAATCCCAAATATGTCTGATATCCCCATAATACTCTAGTAATTCATAGTTCAATAGATGCTGCAAACGTGACAGAAGGAATAGACTGTGACATGGAATTAAACATGTACTCATTGAAGATTTGGTGAAAAATATGCCACAACATCTACCCTTCTAAGGACTTGGTATAAAAAACAACTTTCTTTCTTGAACAAAGTTTTCAACAACTATCACGATTCACAAAGCTAAAGATCGGTTGACGGAATCTGAGTGTCTCGTTTCTAGTTTTGTTGCTACAGGTTTACACAGAGGGAAAGTATCTCTAGATACTCAATGCACTTGAGAAGTTGAGGTTATAAGGTTTACCAACTTTTATTCAAGTCCATAGATAAATAACAGTAAGCAGGGATTAAATTGGCCACTTAAAAATTCATCACACTTTGCCCCCTTTGCCTTTGTAGCCTTTTCTTTCTGTAATGCCGAGCCTGTAATGATATTTTTAATACAGTTATATCGGAAATTTCGTATTCCTTTATGTAATGTATAACTTAGTTCATTCATACCATGCTATAAAAAATCTAGGCTATTAAAAAATTAACAGTGACCATCATAAAATTGATGAACTGGAACTGATTATATAAAAATCAATTGTCCCATGCATCTTTTATGCTTGTTGATTTATAATCTTACTGTTACAACGTGTAATACTAGTTTGTCAGGTTATCAGGTTATTCGTAATTAAATCTGACTAATTCATATTTTTAGCAGTTCTACTGTCACTAATTATTTCGTAGTAATTTCCGCTCGAAACGTGATGTGGAAAACTATAGCTTTCTCCTTAGCTAAGTGAATTAAATTCCTCCTTTTAACCTTTGTTCCGTTCCTTCAAACCAAGTAGAGTTTCTTAGTAATTGATAAATACCGTCGGATGGGTATTGTCAAAATTCGGCTGAACCACTCACTTTCCTTTCACATGAAAGCCACCTGCTATTTATTCCAAGTGGAAGAAAGGGATTTCATTCATCAAGCATATGGTAAACGCTGGAAGAGTTTAGTACGGTTTTTCAATTATCGTCTCATGTAATATACGGGGGATACTAATAATACCAAAACGACCGGATGAGAAAAGCCTTGAGTAAACTACCACGACTGCTGCAACTGCTACAAGATAAACTCATACTTTCCAATCCGCAGTGCCAGGTAGGAGAAGAAGGGTGGGATTAGTTTGGATATTCCTGCATCACACGTGCACTCCCTGGCTTCAGTTCCATTTCTGAGATATTGGGTTCGTAAGTAAATAGGAGAGCACAGTTCTGTGGCTCGTATAGTAAATGAACACAGAGGTAGGACAGAGCGTACTAAAGAAACATCTCGGTGGTTTTTTCCACGATCACGCGGCAATAGAATGTTTTTTTTTCAGAAATGGAAGAAGAGCGATCATTTGCAATTAAATAAAGTGGTGGTGGTATGAAAGTAGTCATTTGAGATGAATGTCTAGTGTTTCTACTCTACATACACTTATTATCCTCCGAGCACATCCGCACGTTTCGACAATAACCAACCACTAACGAAGTCCTTTTCCTTCCTCATCTTTCTCCTCGTGTGCTTCTACTACAAGCTTGGCACATGGCTACCTATTTCCTCGATTACAAGTACAAGGGTGTGTTTCGGAGATCCTCTCTCCTGCAACTTAGGAAGTCGGCTGGGATCCAGGCATGGACAAACTAATGTCCTTCTGTCACAGCATTTGGAGGACTAGGGAAGTTGATGAGGAGGAAAACTTTATACGATATGCTTAATGAATGCCCCGTCGTTAGAGAGGGAGATAGGTGGATATTATCTCTCTACGTTTCTCTACTTATCCTCTCTCCTGGTTGGTGGTGGCTTGGAAAGTGGAACGAGGAAATGAGCTGGGGAAAGGGAGATGAACGCGGCGGATGGTGCAAGCAGAGGCGAGAGAAAGCACACAAGATATTAAGTGAAGGATTTAGCATAAGCTCAACTTACCTCATCATCATCTTGATCTTCAAATCCATTCTTCCCTCCTACTATTTGTTTCGGCTGCTTTTGTCTCAAATAGGTTGTGGTGAAGGGAAGACTGAAATTAATATCGAATGAGGGAGAACTCTTCTTTCTTGAAGACGAGGACGTTGTTAATCCTCCTCCCCCAAGTGTGTTATCGGCTAAAGGAGAGCTGTCAACTCCAAGTGCTTTCCCATTAGCATTCGGCTCTACTCCTGGACTTCCTCGTTTCTGGCACTCCATACATTGGAGGAGGAATTTCGTTACTGCTTCACGGGGCAGGAAGGCATATTTCTCAGTGATCTATTTTATACAACGCTAAGTCATTTCTCTTTCAGAATTCACTTCTTTTAGACCGTAGGATATCCCCTTGTCTTTGACAGACCGAAAGAATTTGTAAACGTGGGGTGTACTAAACAATTTTTTGTACTGTTTTATAGCTATACGGTTGGGCCTTGTGACTTATTTGCTTATTAAATAAATATTTATTTGGAAGACAAGACTTGGAGATAGTAGGCATTGAAGTTAGAGCGATATATTGTGCTCAATTTACTACACATTTTTGATCCCTAATTATAGTTTTTGCTAACTTCCATCTTAATTGTTTTTAAATACTAAATTTGAAATAAATTTACAAATTTTATAAACTGTTAATCCTGCCCAACAAATGAATTGTTTCTTTCTTGTGATCCAGAAATCATTTAGAATCATAACATATAAATAATACTTGCCCGAGATTGAAATCTTGTTAACTAAGGACATAAACTCTTATGCTCTCAAAAACCATTAATAAAATAATGCATTGATAGCACATTAAACAGTTCAATTCCGGGAGGACGTAATATTCCCAGCCGTAAATCACTTCTGATCCGCAACTCTATTCAATTGAAGAATTAACTTAAGAGGGGTACAAAGATATATTGACGTCAAGGGATCATTACATATTTGATGACGAGATAGCACGGAAACGGCATGCCTACATACGCTACGAGATTTTTAGGATTTGAGCAAGTTATTAGTTGAGATTTCAGACTATATGAATCAGCTAAGCGCATTTCTGCCCAACCGTACACTACCCGATTACCTGATTAAAATTCCATTAAAACTACCCTCGAGGTACTTCAAATTCCCTCTTAAATTAATCTCCAAAACTGCCCATTCTATAATATTTTATTCTATCTAAATTAATACAATGCAATTAACTTACCGCTCTATAAGTTCGCTTTTGTCCTGCATGCTTTCCATTCTTGGCCTCCGTTTCCACATGAACTGTGTAGATAATATCAAAGAAATGTTCCACCACGGACACCCTTTTGTAAATCGGCTTTTCCAACCCGGAACCATCCTGGAATAAGTACAGAAAAAATATTGAAGGATACATCCTGTAAATCAATGACTGTGAAAATAACCGAGGAGCATGGGAGAAAGTTGAGTAAAGGTAAAAAGCGTCCAAGTATAATTTGGGTACCACTGCCATCTTTCTGAAAGGAGAGGCACTAGTGACTTGGGAAAGGAGAGAAAGTGTCTACCCATACTGAAGGCTTTTACTCTGGGCAAAGCTTTCTCCCTCATTGTCAAATTAACAAAGCCTAGATGGAGATGGGTCGACAAGCCGGAGATTTACGGCCCTTTTACTTTCCCCAATGTTATCAATTACAGTGTCAATCTGTTGCTGGCTTGTGGATACCTTGGAGAAAAGTTTGAGAATACCAAAAATAAGCAAGCTATTCCCACTGCAACTAATAGCCTGAAGGATTAACTAACCTCTATGACTTTACAGAAAATGGTTACAGAGAAATTATTGAAAGTTTCTGTGTAACTATTGTTTTAGGATCAAGCTTGAAATGGGAAAAATTCTATTGCATTTTCAAGGCAAGAACTTTGGAAATAAGTAATCTACATAGCATTCTTTGTAACGGAATTGTTAGATAGTTGTGACAATGGACAGAAATCTCATGCTGTACAAGAGGAGGATTTTGAGGTTGATACAAGTGGAAATATAAATGTGTGCTTGAAGAAAGTTAGTGGTCGTGTGTGGCGGGTGATTTTGTGAGAAGATATTTCATGCTTTCATGCTCAATATCTAGAGTGAGGCTTTGTGGAGAAGTAGGTCTACCTATGTGCTACTATAATGATGTTGAAGTTGGAGAAGTTTTAGGTTTATCGGGATCGTGTGTGCTGTCGTTTATAAAGAAGTTTATTTTTGCTTATTTCAGAAATGGAGAAAGAGGAAGTTGAGTCGAGAGTGGAGTCGACTTGAGTTACGTTTTATGGATCCTTTTTTGGTTCAACTTGAAGAATTCAACAGGTGGAGATTTCATTCATACACAGTTTAAACGAGTTCTCCCTTTCGTTTATACAACTAGTTGTACATCCTCCCGTCTTTGCTTACTTTTTTCTAAACTGAAAAAAAGGAAGGCTATTTTGCATGCATTTATATAGCTGATGATTTATCATCGGGTTTAATGAGCAATTATATGGGTTAATTCATTTTACAAACTCCGTTCGATTTATTTTACGGTGCTTGTCTTTTTTTATGGTGAAATTGCATGGTGTGGCTTTTGTGTCAATGTAATAATGTATTTCGATTCCAAAGATATAGATTTTATATTAATTTAATAATTAAGAGATCGTTTATACCTCTTGTTTAAATTTTAAAATTAAAATCCCAGTAAGCAATGTTTCAATTTAATATTTTTTTAATTCTCAGTCAAATTAGATTTAATTTGAAATATTATTATCATGATTTCCGCCATAAGATTCTCATGCGAGTATCGTATGGTGTTTGATTGATAATTTCTCATTGCTGTAAGCTATAGAGCAATTTAAAATACTCGAGTTCTGCTGATGTTCAAAAGTAGATTTAAATTCATCGTGTTTATATACAAAATATTTCAACATTTAAAAACAAGTAACCCAGACGGTAATGTGTGTAATTTCGGAGACTGTTAAGTATTTCAAATACATTTAGAAACTGATATAATACAAGTATTCGTCCAAGAATCGATATTGTTGGATATCGATATCGATATTACTTCGAATTCATGAAAATAAACTAAATAAAATATTATCTTAATCATGCAAGGAAATAATTTCAAAATAATTGTTGTGAGTTTTTGTTCCTCCAAATCATAACACTTCTTTTCCACTCCAACTGTTCTAACGACCATACAGAAGCAGAATTGAAAGTAACTATTTGACTCCCATTTATCAATCTTCCAAGTAAATAGGTCGTACTTTAAGCAACCACTTATTCTCCTGTCTCTGGAAAACACAAATTCCCCCAGGACACAATGAACTGTGTCCTAGACGGGGAATAAGTCCGACCCGACCGAATAAATTTAAATCTTCACTTTCTCTCTTTGTCTTTCTCCACCCTGTTTGAAATCCTACCTGACTATATAACATTTCAGTTGCTCGCAGAAATTTAAAAATAAAAACTAGATTCTAAAAGAAAGTTATCAGCAAGAAAGTTCCTGTCTGACAGGTCGATACGTTAAGAAAGGCTTGACTCATAACAAGGCTTTTGCTAATCCAGTCAAAGCTCAGGGTATTCAAGGAGAGGAAAAATTGGTTGAAGTGGTCGTTTTCCCCAGCTTGATGAGTCCCAACCTTCCAATTAGACCTGGAGACTTCCGGATGTCGTCGAGAGCCGCAATAACTTGCCTGATTCGGTATGTCCGTAAATTCTCTTGAAGTCCACTCACACTTTTATAAGGATGTTGGCTTTGGCTCTATTTACTTCCCTTGGACCATATCCCACACATTCTACGCAGACTTTCCATGTCCTTCCAATCTCCCATCTTGCACCGTGACTTGCTCCGGGTTGATCCGGTTTACTCCTAGCTGGCAAGTTGCCCCTAGCTATCCTCCATCTTCATTATCCAGAGCATCAAACCGACTGGCGACCCCGTTTTATTAGCAATAAGGTTTCCACACATCTCAACCATTAGGGAGTAGTGAATGCCCTCCTCGAATCATGAACGTGCTTTCTCTTTTATCCCGTCATTTATTAAGGAAAAAACTCAATCCTCATCCTTTCCACTAAGGCCAAAAACTTAGGGGAAAGAACGTAAGCACAACTCCTTTCTCTCATTGTAACTTTAGATGCCTGAATAGAACATTTGTGCAGTGCTCTTAACTGGAATTCTTTTATCCATATCTACGCCGGCCCACTTCAAAACTGAACACATTTAAATTATTTTATTATATCGCTATACTGAGCAGTGGAAATTTGGTGAATTTACAACACCTTGGAAATTTCATCCTGGTGAACAGAGTTGAGGGGTTTCGATTGGGTGTGTTTATGCATACCATTTGATAAATACTATTGAGCACGCTATCACCTTTCCGAAATCTTTCGAAATTGGAAACCATTATGGAGCATAGGGGGAAGAGAAATACAGCAACTCGCTCAATTAAAACAACGTATTTCTACGTTCCAATCTCGAAAGATTTCGGAAAGGTGATAGCGTGCTCAATAGTAATCTGCCGCTACATTTTTTTTTTAAAGAACAAAATGAACGTAATAATATTCATAAAAAAGGAATTTTAAATAATTAAGTCAAATAAAAAATAGAAATAAAAGATAATATATATTATTTGAAATAAAACAGAGTTTTTTAAGACCCATTACTTTGTTTAAATAATCCGGTTTATATATTTTTAAGTTAAGAAACGTTTAAAGTCACACAGAATCTATGCAAATAAGCATTAATTCAATTTTGCAAAAGATTGTCAACATCATTATCATGTAATTACTAACTTGTACAATGTAACCAGTTTTATCAAGAACCTTGTATAAGTTGCATGGACAGTTCATCCAAAATGCATAGAAAGAGAATACAAAAACCGGAGCTGCTCAATTTGTGAGATATGGGATCCACTGTGTGTTAGGCTTTTATAATCTAGTAGTCATCTAATCTCATCTCCAAGACATTGTCAAGCAAGATAAATCAATTCTTGGTAGATCTAAGAAAGAGGAAAGCTGCAAGAAGATCCGTAAGTACCTATGCAAGAGACAGACAAGCCGAAGCCCAACCTAATAAGTCTCCAATCCAACCTTATCCATACACATAGAACTATAGGAATGGAAAGGTGTATAGATGGAACGGTCCGATTCAATTGGCCAAAATTAGAGCAATAAGAATAGATACTGTAGACTCAACGACTTAACCTCACCTGCTTTCTCAGTAATGCAATAATACATGAATTGGTTCCATTCAAGACTACTTAATACGATTGCATAACTCCTAAACACGTCCAGAAACACTCCATACATGGTGTACTATAAATGCTTCGATAAGGATTTAGTGTGAGCCATATGGAAAATCTTGCTCTAAATGGCTAATTTGTAACACGTTAGACACTCCCCAAGTCCCCAACCCTGTCAGAATGTCCACTTCATGCTAAAGCTAAAGACAAAAGACATTAGCTCAATTTTGTTAACCGTTGGGATTGGAATGAGGTTTCGGACTAGGGAGTAAGTATTCTCGTAGATCTCTCACGGCATAACTCTACCAACCAGCAGAGGTGGAAAGGCTAGTCCCAGCCTTGGTAACAGGTTATATAATAATATTAAAATATCATGTTCACCAAGTGTAAGAGTGGTTTGACTTAACCAAATTGGTTAGGCACGTCCTACTCATTTTCAGGGTAGTCAGAGACATGGCTGGAGTATCATTATGAATGTAGGTGGTACAACTCACTATAGAGCCAAAGCCCCTGGCGAACACATAATTTTGTCACTACGTCGAAAGAGAATGACGCTTATTGAATGGGTTCCTTCCAAAACTCATAACTAGTGAAATGGTAAAAGTTGATTACTTCATTTAGGAAAATGTCTGACAGGACGAGAGAGGGAGAGAGTTTGGGCTTCATAAGGGATAAATGGATTTCCGCCCAGAAGAATGGAAGTCCTCCCGTTCGCGAATTTCTCACCTGGGTTACCAATCTCTCATTTAAATTTCTTGGAATTTCGCTCAACGCGCGTTTAGACTAAAAACGTCCAGACTGGATTTGATTTCACCTTTGGAAATACTAGAAGAATATTCAAAAATACATTCTTGGAGACTTGAGTACCAACCTACAAAATTGAAGTATTTTCCACACGCAAGGGACAAGGGCAGATCCAAGTTATTGTGAGTAGTATCTATCCAAACACACATGAATTGCAAAACTGGATCATATTATCATTACCGAGCTCATTAAATATTCATAGTTTGATAAATTAATGCAGGGAGATAAATCATATGATTTCACCCTGGTTAGTAAGGAGCTACGCACAGAGTAAATTTGGCACGAGAATATAATGCCTTGAATGAAAAAGGTAAAAGTGTAAGAGGAGATTTTGACATAAGTTGAGGTGTGGGACCCGGGACCCCTGCTAATATAGCCTTCTCTTCCAGTTTCATACCACTCGGCTTTAGCCATCTCAGACTCTGTCGCATTTGAATAAAGAATGTGAAATATGATGCTTTCATAGTTTGTATCACCCATGTCCCTACTCATCGTCAGACGATCCATGAATACTGACGAGGGGCATCAACGCCATTCATTCAAAATTCCACTTCATCCCTTTCACTCTTCCTTCAGCCCAGGAAATCTCTCCTCTCCTTATGAACACTCAACATAAACATCCGCCAGTCTCAAAGAACCTAAAGGCTATGAGATTCATTCAAAATATCATGCAGCGTCTGGATATGAGACATTTTCCCCCGTCTCAGTCCCAGTCTCTGGGAGCTGCTATCCTCTTGCCTTTCCAATGATCTTATAACAACGACGCTCAACCGGAAATTCACTAAATCGAAGAGATTCACATCCATATTAGATTTCCTGTCTTACAAGTAATAACTTCCACAGCATCTTGGAAACTATTTGAAATCGATGCTTGTCTCGGAAAGAATAATGATGCTCTTTAATAAATACAAATAAAGAGAGTATTGAAGGTCGTATTATCTGTAAATATATATTTGTGTGGGGTTTATTGTCATTGAGGAAAATGGTGTAAGAAAAACACCGCTTCGCTAATAACATATTATTTAGACCGGATGGGCAATTATAAGCCTAACTTATGATTGCCCCTTACTATGTCCTCAATTGCGTGGGTGGAATTTTCAGTACGGGGATAAAAATACGGAGATAAGCTCACCAGCAAAATTACCGATGCTGAGGATACATACATAAAAGTCGTCTACAGGTTCGATTTTGTACTAGGAATATGATTTGGATAAGAAATCCAGAGCCCGGGACTCAGCAACTAGAGCCTTATGGGGAAGGAATTGCATCAGTATGGAGATTGAAGATAGAAAGCGACAAGAGACGGAGTAGGGCCTTCATTGAATCATAATCGAATCCAATACTAATAATAGCTTGGAGGGGAAAGGGGGATTTCGGGGACAGAGATGATGGGCCTGTGTTCCCTATTTTCCTTTTCACGGCTCTTATGTCTCATGTTTTGGATTTTTAAGCCAACAGTGGGTTTCAACTTGATCATATCCCTCATATTTTTACCCGGGTTCCTGCACGGCGGGTTATGCGAAGGTGTTGCCGACAACTGAAATGAAAAGCTCCCTGTCTTCATTTCCCTTTATCCCTGGTCCTGCATCTCGAATTTAAATTAGTGAGCATAATAGGTAGCTCTCAGCTTACGGTAGATAAAGCTAGGGAAGCCCATAGAAGAAGATCCGTGCTTTATATTTCATACTATGGAACACCCTGTCTTTTGAAGGGAAAAATTCTATACTGCGAAGTGGTAGCTCTTTGGAGATAGTTCAATTGTATTATACAGGCTGGGACGGAGAAAGCGAGTTGGGTGAGTCTGTGGAAACGAGAAAGGAATAACCAAGTCGGATATGCACAACAGAAGAAAAGTTAATGGGAGATGGAGACAGGACACGAACACGACAGGGATCGTGGCCAAAAGGAAGTCGATATTTTGGCTTTTCCTGTCAACCTCACGAATGATACGTTGACAGTTTCCCACTCCCTGCATACTCCATTAGACTCGGCTTGGGCCAGGGTTGGCTACTTAAACTCGACTCCCGGAGTAAGTACAATTCCTACTTTACTTGCTTTCACTAGTCGTGTCGCATTATGGAGCTAAATAAACCGTTCAACGAAATAGTAAAGTATCGACTGTTTGCGTTTTACGAGCTGGAGAAAACAGTAGAAGTGCATGCGTGTGTGAGGAATGTTCAAAATACTACCGCTTCAAAGCGT